>UZAN01040007.1:79524-90146 GCA_900618425.1 Echinostoma caproni | reverse complement strand
ACACCATAAAACCCTCGAAAAATGATTCTGATACGGTCAGGATAGAAACGAATATTCGCTCAGCAAAACACAGCTGGAACCCTGCGTAGTAAGTTGCACTGTTTACGCAGTAAAACTCTCCTGTGAAGACTCTGGCCTACGAGATAACACAAGCCATGGTGTACCACATAACAGTTTCTGAACAACGAACCACAGACCATTGGTGCTAACCAATCAGAAACCGTGCGGTTCAAATGCACGCTGTGTGACTTCACGAGTGTAGGCAGGCTACTGGTGAGGACCTGTTTAATCAATGACGTTTATTCGTACATATTATTTAATCGCATTGATTCTCCTCAATAAACCAACCGTTACTTTTGTGGCTTCTTACTTGCAGTTCGGTGACGGGAGAATTCGGCACACGATTGCCAGTGTAATTTCGGACCTCATTTGTGACTGTGATCCGTGATTGGAGCTGATTTCAAATACGACATCTCTTAGAGAGTTCTGAGGTCTATTCACAGTTCTTACTACAACAACATGAAGATGGTAATTCGAAATACAAAAATGCATTCAACTTAAGTGAAACATGATAGATAGACGGAACGGTTAATCAATGAGCGGAATTTCTTTAATATTTTTCATTTTTACTTCCTTTTTATTGAATACACAACGATACAATTATCAGTAAGGGGGAGCAGTCAATCAAAAGAATGCCATGCAACACACACAATGGGGAAAGTCAGGCGGTGTTGGTGGGATTCGAACACACGTCCCCTGGGGTGATAATTTGGTGACGTTAACATCGGGCCACCACATTGGTTGTCTAAATAAGAGTGTGTATTTCCTTAATCTTGTTATCTTTTGATAAAATTATCAGTACGGAATCACGGATCAACTTCTAAGCGCAAGAAACCGGACCTGAATCGTCGTTTATTTTTAGAAAGCATGAATTTTTTGATGCTATTTATCTTCCGGAATTTCCACTATATGTGTTTGTTTGTGGAAACATACAACGGATAGAATCGTCCAGTAGACTGTTTCGACTAGAATTGACTAAATTCCATTGATCGATCTATTCTATTGTGACTGGTTCTGGGAGAGACCATGTCACTCAAACGGGGAGTATTGACACATGACAGGAAAAGGAACGAACCAATTTTGTTACCCAGTCGCTCCCGCAGACACACACATCAGTATTAGTCAGACTTACAAGCCACATGCCACACCCTTATTTGTGACCGCCCCATATGGTTATGCTAATATACTTAGTTCGCTGTTCCATTCGGGAGATGATTGGTTTTGTTATTGTTGTTGCAGTAGGGGAGGTGGGGGTGAAAAACAAAAAGACGCACAGAGGGAGAACGACAGACGGAGTTAGACGTCACTCAGATGACTTTTTTTCAACTTGCTTGCTCATGATTACGAATGTTTTGACCGAGAAGTGCCACAGTTCGGTAGATGAACAAAACATTTTTGAATATTCATCTCGTTCCCTCGGTTTAGTAATTGCTATAAACCAGCACTTGTTAGCCTTCCTTGTATGTGTTAAGTTGAATGCGTATGAGAATATTGTACTATCAGTTGAGTTCATTTTTTACATTCACTTTTGTTGCCGGTTTTGGTTGCTGTTCTCGTGCCGGCCAAGTCTCTGCACCGTAGAGCAGTACTGGCTAAACTGCTGCAGCATATACTCGACCCTTCACAGACAACCAGATGTAGCAACTATTGTAGTATTGTGCTAGAATAAATAGATGCATGTCACTGTTTGTTTGTTTGTTTGTTTCTTCAAAAGGGAAGGCGGTGTTTTGATTTCCCTGAAATACTTTTGACAGAATGATAAAGCCCTTCGTCGGCAGTGACGATTACAAAATAAGAAACGAGATCCTTTGTATTCAAAAATTAGTCTAACGAAGGGAAAGGTGTACATGTGTCGAGGTGTTGCAAGGCTAAGATTCTTGTACTGGATTGGAGTGTTATCCATCGTCAGAAAGTCTAGCAATGTGCGAATGATGACAAAAAAACGTTTATCTCTGAGCAGCACTTGTTCGCTTGGCCCCATTGGTTGACAGTGATTTCCTTCTGGTCATCGCCAGGTCATCAAGGACAAATGTTCTCTCTCATGCATCCCGTCATGAACTGGTCACGTGATTCATTCCATTGCTTACTTTTTTAATGAACCTGGTTTGACGGAAACTCTTGATCCTAACACACACGTTCTCATCAGCACTGAGATCTCAGGTGTGTGCCCCGTACAGGCAAACAGAAAAACACCACCAGCAGTAGAGGTCGTAAAATACTCCAATCTTTCTGCTTAGATATTACTTCCCTTTTCACCCAGTCTGGTGTGTACCCGTTGACCGCCAGTAATTTTTGTCAGTGCAATGCAACAGTTCTCGGTTGCTTTTGGTTGTAATTGATGAGAACTTCAGTGAGGATTTTCACAGCACAGTGCGCTTTCCTAAGCTCTTTTCAGTATACGTAAACTGACACATGCAAAAGAAAACTAATGCTTGAAATTATTTTACGAAGTCTTAGCAAAACGCTTCCGGATACGCAGTGTACACGACAAGTACGAGGTGCAGACGACCGGGCAAAGAAAACGTGAACTTTAATCTTGTATTGTGAATATTTTTCAGTGATTGCGACTTATACGAAACCAAATATCAACACAGTCGAGCGGAGCTCACGAGTAGTATGGGGGTCACTGTACTCAAACTGTAAGGATGAAACTCAGTCGAGGTCACTGGACGGTGATGATTTTCCACGACTAAAACTGTGGTATAAAGCAGCAGCAGCAGCAGCGGCGGCAAAGTAATGGTCATTTGCGAGCTGCCTTTGGTGATGACGCGTCTTTCAGGAGCACTGTGCCCCAAATGTCAAGTGTACGATGCGTGGAATCCGATATGAGTCACCAACAGCTGCATTGAAGGCCTTCATTGAACTGGTCGACGGAGGTTACTCGTTTCGACATGGTCGAGTTGTTTCACGAAATGGTTTGAGGGCATGGAACTGTGTGCATGAACGCTGTTGGCGCATAAAAGTTTCGAGAAAATGTAATACTGATTTCCGTTTAACAAATAAACAATCGTTTTGTGCATCCTGAAACGTTTTTCTCAGCCGTCCTATGTTGCTAAATCAATTGTTGTCGAAGGTCAAAGCATACCAGTGAAGGTACATGGAGAACATACAATATTATCTAAGGGATTTCGGGCTGAGATGTCATTGTGTGAAAAACACCTCAGCTGTCCAAACAAATGTGTCTAGTACCGTTACGCACCATCTGTGTGCCCAACGGAGGTCATCAGATAATACAGTCACAGGTCCCAGGTCAGTTGCACGCAGCACACACGCTGTGTTATCGACTGGGTTACAACACCTGCTATGATGTCATGGTGTAGAGCGTGCCACAATGCTCCCTTCCAACCACCAATCTTTGACCAGCTGAATGTCTACCTCCGCAAATGCCCGGTTCGCCTGAACCCATCATTGTTCGCTCACGAGCTCGTGTTTCCACTTGTACATATATTTTTACTCGGCGAATTTTATGGTGTTGAAGTTTATATTTGTATAAATCGTGTAAACTTACGTGCTTACAGTTCATTTGCACTAGGCTGAACCACAATTGTTGTTTAAAATCTGGTCAATAACCGATCATTCTGCTATAAACTTGCAGTCTACCTCTTCAAAATGGATTTCACATGCGTGAAGGAAATTGGTCGTTGGTGGAGGCAAAGTAAACTGAAACCATCGCTAGCAGAGTATTGTGGTTATTTCATCAGCAAGTCCGCTGCATTCGAAAATGCTTCAACCGATAGTAACGATCGAATAGTGTCACAGTTCCACCTAACTCCTTCCCCGTCCACATTCAAGAACAAAGCAATACTATGGTGATCCTGGCCCACGAGATGACGCATACCACGGAGCGACACGGTACAGTTTTTGGACGACTGTAAGCTACCAAGGTGACAGCAGCAATGCGCGTATGTGTCACAGCTTCTGAACTGCAATTCACAGACCAATTGTGTCAACCAATCAGAAACCGTGCTGGCCGGACAGAAGCTGAATAGCATGCTATTGTCAGAGGTATGGACGTCCAATGAATTTGTTTTGTACATGCTATTTATTCCCTCTGATTTCTTTCAAATAAACGAACGGCTATTCCTGTGGCCTTTATCCCGCGTCTCGGTCACGTGGGATACTGCGTGCAAGTACCAGTGTGATTTGGTGCTTACGTTGCGTCCGTGATTGCTAGTCCGTGATTTCTAATTTGTAATTCATTTCGTGATCAGTGCATACTACAATTACTACAAGTACTGAATCCTCCCTTGTGTGTGTGTATGTGTGATAAGCTGGACGGGTGGCAGTGAACTACCGTGATTGCAAGCCAATGCCTCTTTTGTTTGCACCGAGGTAGGAAACTAGATGAAGGTATATGTTGCATTCGCGATGAAGTTGTCTTTGAGATCACTGTGGAGATCCAGGCTTACGAGATGACGCCTACCCTGGAGCGGTGCGTTACAGATTTTGGACACCGGCGATCAACCAAATTTCAAAGGTAACTTCAATGACTGGTGCGCGTGTCACTGCTACTGACTGCGTACCATAGGCGGATCGTGCCTGCCAATCCGAGACAGTCCAGTCCAGACAGAATGATGTAAGCAACACAGGAATGCGATTGGTGGAAACCTGGATAACCAATGATCTTCTTTTGTACATATTATTTGATCTTCTCCGTTTCTTCCAATAAACGAACTACCATTTCTGTGGCCTTCTCCTCGAGTCTCAATTACGTAGGACATTGCGTGCTAGCACCATTGCGATCCAGTACCTACGTGATTCAATCCGTGATTGCTAATCCTTGATTCGTAATCAGGGATTTGTATTGCGTGGTTTGTATTCCGAGTCCAGTGTGCATTACTATGATTAATACAATCACTGACCACTGTGAGCAATGCGCACAAATTGCCCATTACCTTGAATCAGCCACTGAACATGGAAACCGGAAATCCTCTACCCATAACCTGCTAAATGCTCAACGTCTATCAAACATAAAAAGCATTCCAAAACAGTAAGTTATTTGTTACAACTTGTACATGTCCATTGTACGTCTTTAAAATAGATTGGACGAGTAATTGAGTCGTTTCATTTATTTCTACAAGTTGTCAGGTAAATCAACGTTTTAAAATATATGCTTAAGTCAAATTAGTGTTGTTAAAACAGTGATAATTAGGCAAAATTGACTGAATAAATATAATGAATTACTAAATAAAAATTTGAATTTTTGTTCTCAGAACGCCTATCTTATATTAAAAAGTATGGATAATTTTCAGAGTGCAGCCTTGTAAATGATACAAAGGGTATTTTGGCAGATGACAGATGGGGCGCGAACCAACAAACCTTTCACACACACCCGCACACACACACAAGACTGTTCGCGTTCTGTATACGAAATTTCACTTGACGATATGACAGTTCCCGATTGTAAAAAGGTTGTTGGGATAACAATCCCCCTCCAACCAGATGATCCGATCCGAATAGTTGTGAAAGTGGTCTGTATTCGCTGGAGTGAACTGTCTCCGACTAATGTGCGGTCATTTGACGACCGTAGAGAGTGAATCGGTTTCCCCTTCGGATTGTCAAATAACGGTGGGCCGAAGCTTACCGCCTCCCCCGTGCACCCGGCATCGTATCGTTTCCTCCACTATGCCTCCATACACATCGGATGCACCCGATTAGCAGGTAAAAGCATAACCGCCATCCAGTTAACGTCATGTTTCTTTCACACCGGTACGCCAATCGTGACAAGAGTTTTTATACAAATTCGCATATGCGCACAGTCTGCACGTGTGTGTACCTGTCTAACAAGCGGCTGGTCTGTAACCGAGATTCCAGACAATTTTGGTTTGTACGACTATGGGTAAGCAGACGTGTGATTTGTTTGCACAGAGCCGAAGTATACGAACGACAAAACGGAGCATTTATGATTTATCACTCGGCGGGGTTGGGATGAACTGAGAGATCGAAACGTTCAGCTTCAAGTAACTCTCAGTTAACTGCGAAAGTTTGTCATCTTTTGAAAACAGTGATCGCGGAATGAGAAAACAGTGATATATAACTATGCATTTCATTGTAGTAATCGAAGTAGGTACGAATTATGGATCACGAATCACGGTCGAAACCGAAGCACAAAATCGCACTACCCATCCTACGATGGAATCTACCGTCACCTAGACACAAAAAAGGCCACAGGAGTGCAATTCATTTAGAAATAGAAATATCATTAGTCAAACGGATATCAACCAACCGCCGTCCTTTTTCTTCGAGTCACACGGCTTCTGTTTGAATTACGTGGCTGTTGATTGATCGAGACCGTTGGCCCGTGGCCCGATGTCCAGAAACTGGAACGCGTTGGCTGTTGACTGGCGTCATCTCAGAGGATCAACTCACCACATCCACTTTTCATCATTCATCATCCGATATCAGGTACTGCAGCATAAACACTGAGCCGTTACGTATACTTAAAGTGTTACTGACAGTGAATGCGTACTGTGTCAATTGAAGTTGGCTTCCGTAATGTACTTTATGCCAAAAACGACTACCATGCCTTATTTTTAGCTTGACTTTCAAAGTTACTGGTGCCTCCAGTGATTTTGTGTGAGATAATCTTTGCATTCTATGCATTGTAACACAAAGAGGCTTTCACCGCTACGCGACTGAATCGTGAGCGCACTGCTGGTACATCCGCCATATGTGCACAAGTGAAACATATGTGTTAAATATCCCTGGTAGGCAAAAATTTAAGTCAGAAATAACCGAGCGACAGGAACATAATTCCGGCGCAAACGAGCAACTAGTTGTAGGTTAGGTTGATAGAGAAATTTGAAAAAGCGTAGAACTGTCAGTGTGACCTCGTTACGTCTATGCAACATCGTACACCGTAATGACAAGCGTAGGCATTGCCTTGTGTGGGTTTTAATTCCACCAGCTGAATCAAAAAAGCCCTCTCCAGAATTGCTAAATAATATTATATCAACGTGTATTTCACTTTTGACCTAGAAGATCATGGATGTCATGGTTCTCAATAGCCTTGAATTTGAAGTAACACACACACACACACACACACACAAACCCGACTTGAATGGCATCGGCGCAGTGAATCATCCTTTGGGCAGTGATATTGACTCCGTGGAATTGTAGGTAGTTATCACATGTAAACAAGCTGTTTTCTACAGCTATTGGCGTCCTTAATAGATAAAGCTCGAGATGAAAACCCATCCTGTATGACGCTCACCAGGTGCCTACAGTTGTGACCTTCAACCAACTGATGCGCTCGTCATGCAAACCTGTGGTCGGACAGATTGGTTGACAGATGCAGCCGACCGGCACACACGCACGCACTTATGCCATGCGGACTGACTCTCATACAATATCGATCGACTCCAGCCAATCAAGTGTAAGTGTAAGACTGTCCGCGCTGATTGATTGGTTGAATGTTTGCCTGCTTGACCGCATTCGGATATCGTGTGACGCATGAGCCAGTTGTTGGCTCGCCTGCCTGCGTGGTGATGCACTACCTGCTCACGGGCTTACGAAAAATCGACATTTGCATTAACGTAATGGAAACAGAACAACTATTGAACTTACCGCTTAAGTATTTGTTAACCTCCACGGGACACAACACCTAGGATACCTTGTTATGGAAAAGCAAGAGGACTGGATGGGATTCTTCCCACTCTTTTCACGATAGAGGAGGTAAAAACCTCTTGGGTTTTATTACCAACTTACTGCCCAACATTTGGATGCAAGAGTGCATGCCTTCATCATGGGGCGAAGCACAGATCGTTCCCGTTTTCAAGAAAGAATCTCGCAACAATTGAGAAAACAGCGGAATAAGTTTGATCCCAATCATCCACAAAATGCTAGCCTCCGTCACACTTTGACGTCGGACTATCTTAAAAGAGACCAACATTCATGAACAGCCAGCCGGATTGCAGTCTGGCCGTGGATGTATTGACCTATGTTTTACTTTGTGTTAGGTCCTTAAGCTGCGTCACACCCACCGTCTACCAACGACCGCAGTGCTCCTTGACCTGAAAGGAGCCTTCGTCTCAGTTGACCGCAAAGCTCTGATGGGTTCCTTTTTTCGAAAAAAGGTATGCCCCAGAAGTACTTTTTCTTACTGAGGTCATTGTACTCACATAACACTGGTCAACTGAGGGTTTATAACGAGCTAAGTAGGTCGCTCGTCACCGACAGCGGTGTTCGTCAAGGGTGCCTTATTTCGCCTTTCCTGTTCAATCTCGTCAAAGACGAAATACTGGTGAACGCACTATGTGGTTTCCATAGCGTAGGTATGGAATGGGAATCTGGGGAAAACCTGTGCAAGTTGGAGTACGCTGGTCACACCGTTTGTCTGTCCGAATGTTTGGAGGACGGGCAAAGCGCACTTGATAGACTAACAAGTGCTGTTGCCACACCCGGTATCTACTTGGCACCCTCGAGATATCAAGTGTTGCAGCAAGACTGGGTGTCACCTACGGCGGCTTTGAAACCAGATGACCAGGAATTAGTTACGGTGGATTACTTTTCGTACTTAGATTGTTGCGTGACGAATGACGGTAGCGCAGCATAGGAGATGACCGCCGGCAGTTCCAAAGGTCGAGCAGCATTCACAGAACTGAAACACCTTTGACGTAGACGCGACGTTTCACTGGAGTTGAAAGGTCGTGTATATTATGCTACCGTTCGTTGCGTTCTGCTTTATAGTTTTGAGATCTTGAATTTGCGAGTAGAAGATATCCATCGTCTAGAAATTTTCGATAATCGCTTTTTGCATCGGTTAACCCACGTGGGATGGAGTCAACGGGTAAGGCGTTGTGTATCTGGGAGTTCACTAGAGATAAACTTGATACTTCATCGAAGTCAGATTAGTAGGCTTCTCTGGATAGGGTACGTAGTGCCTATGTCCAGGTACTGTCTACCACATCGGACTTTATTCGCTGTAGCAACTCTGGGCTAGAGGAAACCACGTGGAGGTCAACAGATGATGTGCGGATGAGGCATGAGGAAATACACAGAACTATTAGATGGAGTAGGTTTCACGCGCTCTCCAGGTCGGGATCCAAAAGCTCCCCGACTGACTGGTTGGAGACATTGAAGGAAATGGCAGCGAACCGATAGCAGAGGCATTCTTCCTGTCATTTCTTTTCAGGCCAGAATACTTGAAATCAATACATGATTGACCTATTCAATTGGTGACGTAGAAGATGTACTCAAGAGGCGGTGTTTATGAACGAATAGCTTGTCCAGCTGAAACTTAGAGTTAGAAAACAATGATTTTAAATGATGAGATTGTGAGTAATTCAGTAGCCTCAGTTGGATTGGAACCCATGCGTGGACGCCGCCTACGCCTCTGTACAGCTGAGCTAATACGAGGCCATACCGACACAGGATTGTTTTTTTTCACATTCGAATTACCCATCCAACTTACAGAGGCAGGACTGACTGTTTTGAGCTGTATTTCGCCTGTAAGTCGTGTTGACGCGATTGTGATCAGCAAGTTCCAGTTCAGTGACTTGTGGTCTTCACTCTAACTACTCTTCGCTTTGCAGCATAGTAACGGTATTCTCAATCCGTTGAGGTTGAACCACATAGGTAGTAACTGTATGTGTTCAACCTTGACATTCTTCGTGCTTTCGGAGGTTTACCGTGGAATAATTACCAAGGGTATTACTGTTTCGATAAGCAGTTGACAAAACCTGCGTAAAACATGTCCTTGTGCTTGCTCACACAAAATCCTCCGTTTTTCCATAACCTGCTTTGCAGACGTGACATTACTGTGTCACTGCTGAAGCACTACACAACAACTGTATACATGTAGAGAGAGAGACATAATTTGCCCATTATTTCTGACTAACTCATATTTTGAAGGTCAACGTCACATAGCGTCCTTATTCTTTTTGTGTGTTCACGTGACAATAAAGAAGAACCATCAGAGAGATTTATCCAGTATGCCAATCCAAATAAACAATATTTTTATAGAAATAATGTTTCTTTTTTTTGGGGGGGGGGAGGGGGAAAGTACAATAAACGGTGTTGTGCAAAAAAGGTCACAAATAAATCAAACTGCAGAGCGAGCGTGCAAAATTCCAGTATTGACGCCAAAACAATTTTCATTTAATCTAGCAATTCTTTGATACAATGTTTTCCCCAATCTGGTAAGCTGATTCCGTGACTAATTCAATCAGCGAGTGGCAAAATAATTTATAACATGCTTTTACACAAAATATGAAAAATAAAGCGAAAGTTTACGATACAGAAACCTATAGAACAAATCAGTTACAAACGTTTTCAATCTGTTACTCAGCTGCCATTCAACCGGGCTTGTCCGGTGCTCCTGAAATCACGTTTCACATCCGAAATAGATTTATCACGGTGAGCTCGGTATAGCTCCGAAAAAAGGTCTACTCATAGGTGGAAAACCGGTCGGCAATTCAATTGGTAATCCACATCGGAACTTGTTAGAAGTTAATACATGAAGAAAATTGGGGCATCTCTGTGTAGCTCAAACTGCCAGCATCCCTATTGCTTCAGTCAAAACATGGCAGGATTGGTGTTGTTGAGCCCGCTAATGACCTCAA
>UZAN01040007.1:11176-59554 GCA_900618425.1 Echinostoma caproni | reverse complement strand
TGCACAGAAGGACAAAAGCGTACTGATTCCGATGTGATAATAGTGGAACGCTCGATTTACGTCCACTTGTTGACTACTTTCGAACAGGTGTTGGCATATCCCGCTTTTCGCTGTCCTTGTTTCTCCGTGTCCCAACAACCACCGAGGGTAATGTGCCTTTATTCTCTTTTAAAACTGTCTTGTTGTCCGGCCTATGTACCTTGCTCCACAGGACCAAGTAGACAAGCAGATTAACTTGGACATGATATAGTCTGAGAGGGACAGCATATCTTTGCGATGGAAGCGAATTACAGGCACTTTGAAGAAGAACTGATGCCTAGTGCTGCCGTAGTGAATCGTCTTCTTAGCTTTTAGTTTACTTTCCGTCACCCAGTCTGTCGCCAGTCTGTCGTCCTTGTACAGTAATTGCAGGTAGAGAGCATTTCTGCTTAGTGTACTCACTTCTGGTTTCTCCTTGTTTTCTGTTAGGTGGTGGTCCGGTAGTAACATCACCAAATTATCACCCTGGGGATGTGCCTTTGAATCCCACCACCAACACCTGACTTTCCTCATTGTGTTTTGAAAGGTAGCCCTTTGATTGGCTGCTTCTCCCTTCCTGAAACAGGTATCTTTGTAAATTTAAGGAAAGAAAGCAAAATGAAAAAGAAAGAAAGAAGTCTTCGAATGGACAAGTTATCACCTTCTGGTTACTGTGGTTATTATCTGGCTATTTTTCATATGAAAAACCCACCTATTGGCTCCAAAATCAATGATTAGTATACACAAATCGCTTCAAACGTTTGTACTCCCGTATTTCTAAACTTTGTGCCTGTGTGAGAGTCGAACTCCCAGGAATTTCTTGCACAGTCTACGGACGTCCAAGCTCACAGTCTGTGAACAGGTCTCTAATCCTTGAGATTTTCACATCACATCCTACACGCTTGTCAAAAGGCATCCGAATTCGGCTCAGATGAATTTCATCAGGAAACTGTTAATTCTGGGTTTGTTAGATCTTCTCTTTGAACAGGTAAATAAATGTATTGGGTTCGAGGTAATAAACTTGTGGTGATCCTAGTTCGCGGGATGACGTAAACCATGGGGCGACACGTTACAGTTTCTGGACAATTGTGATGAGTCACGCTTCCCAGATTACGCCAGCGTCTGCCAATCCTAAAATGCTACCTGAATTGAAACCTACGTGGATTACTTCCTTGTCCAATACCAAAACGCAACACATGCAACCATCAAGGAGAGCTCAACAGTGCTTTTCAAATCCAGACGCTTGCGATCCTCCCTACAATGCCTCGACGTCAGTGACGTCATTTACTTTCGTGGTAATCATTTGTGACCCGCCCCACTGGTCTAGTCACATGACAACTGGGTCAAGTCAAGGTGGAAATTAACAACTTGAATGATGCCATTGTGCACAAACGACACATGGACCAAATCCACTTCAAATATTCCACGGACCGGCACCATCAAGAGATAAGCGAGGGGGATAATCAGGTGCAAACTCCGTCAAAGTACCAGACGGAGCCGCATCAGTCAGATACGCAGTCACAACCAATCGAAACGCAAGAAAACCACCATGAGCAGGAGGATTGCAGTCCGCAGGTCTAGCCGCCAGAGTAGCAAGATTGACGAGGCACTCTTGAAGGAAGAGAGCCGTGGTGATCTAGACACGCGTGACCGCATTCCAAGTACGACCAGGTACAGCTTCGTGTCATCCTATCACAGTCTCGGAAGCTCGGCCAATGGTACGCCGGACGAACATTAGATTCGAGTTAGTACACGTGATGCGTCTGCCGAAACGGTTATGTGATTAGATGACGGTCCTTCAAACAATGATATGGCCTGTTACTTACTATAAAATATGCTCTAATTCTATCGATAAGCATAAGCATTTACTGCCACCAATTTTTGGTGTATTTCATTGGTGTCCACAGTTCGGGTTGGAGCCAATCCAGTTCTGAGCATTACAGTACGGGTTCTCGTATTCCGATATTCAATACTATTCTGATCACCACACGTCTATATCATTGTTTCATGTGAGTAATGAAGGATTTGATTCACTTCCAACGAGGAAATTCTTCGTGCATATAGCAAATGAATGATGAACTGTAAAGCTAAGAAGAACTGAACAGCTATTTCGAACTGTTAGGTGATCGAACCCGGGACATCACAGGTGGAAAGCAAGCTTACCATCCACTCAGCCACCGGGAAGTTCAGTAGACCGTTTTTCATTTCCATTTGCGCACAACCAGATAGAAACAATGATCCAATGCTTCCTAGCTTTTCATTTCACGCTTCATTTGCCATATGGACGACGATTTCGCTGTTTGAAATTGAATCCATGTTGTAAACTTCAGGGAAATTCAGTCATAGGTGTTCTTCTTCTGTTTCGAAGTCCTGAAGCACCAGTACAACCCGTTGAATTTCAGTGTAAACGTGTAAATAGAATTCTGCGATATAGGAATTTTTCCTCAATTTCATGTTGTGAGACCACCCTGAGTGGGGTATGAGAGGACGTAAACCACTTCAAAACTATACTCACTAAAATAATGAGCTTTAAAATCCCACCAAGGATATTGATTTTTGCAAAATCTCAACGTAAAACTTCAAGCTGCCAAACAACGTGGATAATCAATCTTACCCTAGATGATCATTCAGTGTACTCCGGTGAATTATAAATGAAACCATTCGTGGCAGTCAGCTTACTCGAGACCAGGTGGATGCCATATACCTGTGTCAGTTGGATGCGTGATTCCAATACGACAAAATCAGTGCTCTGTCGGTATGGTCTCGTTGTAGGTCAACTGGTAGAGCGTGCGCTGTACAAAAGAGTAGGCGGCGTCCATGCGTAGGTTCCAACCCGATCAAGGGTACTGGATGTTTCACAACCTCAACCTTAAAAATAATTGTTTTTCAACTCTAAGTTTCCCCATCTCCCTACAACAATGTATGCAATCAGGGAAAGCCGATTATAAGGGACAGCCGTGTAAAGTACTTAGGTCGCTGGCACACTTGAAAGTAACCTTCGCTAGTCTTTACATACCCAAGCTATTACTTGCAAGTTGAAAGTTCCCTCCTTCCAGACACGAAGAGTATTGCGTCACTTCTGTTCTGACTTGTCGGTGACAAACGCTTTCGTTCAACAATGTGTTCCCCCTATACCCCTTTACTGCTCCCCTGTAATTTTCCCTGATTTACTGAAGGCCGAGTTCAAGTTGCTGAGGCGTGGCCTCTCAACGATCTGCCGTGTCTCCCAAGTTCCGTTATCTGTTCTCATTGACAATATGTGTAATGCCCATATTGATGCGTGCTTGAAGTTTGCTGACAATGTCCTATGCGATTGCACCTATCCTCTACGCATTGACCTATGTGCATGCAAATCCCACCCCTCCACCCTTTCTAAGAACAAACCAATCCCGTCACGCATATCCGCACACAGAAACTCTTTGGTGCCCTATCTTGCCCGGATACTGACCGATAAGGAAAGTGTTCATTCTGAGCTTTCTAATGCATTTAGTAATTAGCTCATATTTTTGTATTTTTCACATTTCACTTTTTCACCTGTTTGTACCAGAATTGTAACGGTGGTCTATTTTTTAGCTGAAAGCCTGTATATAACTCGCTAAAGCTTGAAAACAATACAATACTATACAACCTTGTTGTTGTCAGGTCAGGTCAGGTTGCGCAGGACGGTAAATGCTTTCGCCATCCGAACATCCAGACTCTTGCTCTGGCCGGAATCAAAGTTTTTCCGGAGCTCCCGCTTCTGGTCGACTGTTTGACCATGGGCGTTTTTTTCGTCCTCAACAGCCTCTCGTTTCGAGTCCGTATCTTCAAAGGCAGGTTGTTCTAAAATAGGAAGCATAGAACAGCTGATCTCAATATTGGGTTAACTACAAAATCTTTGGACAGATACTGATCCAGAGCACATCGAGTTTGCAGGATCCGCTTGGTCATGGACGAAGTCACTCTTAAACAGCAGAAAGAGCATTGCACCTAGCACTGAGCCCTGAGGCACTCTGCTGCCAATCTTGGACAGAGCTTCTCACACCAGAAATATATAGTCCCGTGAGTAATTCTTCTATTCATCTAAGTAGAGCTGCTGGGAGATCCTAAGATTTAACGCATATGAACTAAGTCTTCCAGTTGGGCAATCTTTGATCAACCTCCAAGTGTGCCAAAATTGCAGTTGAAAGAGATCTCATCTCCCACACTCATGGCTCGCAAATGAATTTGGTGAAAGTTTGAGCCGCTTTTTGGTCTGTTCACTTCCGCCTGATGTCTTTATCTCTCTAAAACCCTGGCTGAGGACGCCCTTTCTTTAGATTCAATCCTTTGGGCGTGATCTGCAACGTGATCCACAACGAGTGCGTCTCGATTCATCATGCCATCGCAAACATTGGGACGGTGGGCTAAAATGTGAGTTTACAGGTTAGCTGGGTGTGGATAACATATGGAAAATTGGTTCTCGTAGCTCGGGTGAACTGAATTCCATTTCGCCTGTTCGCCGAGCTTGGCAATTTGTTTGCAAACATTTCATCATCACCCGAGGTGACATCATCAGTGCTTCACAAGCCCTGATGATGCCACCTCGGTTGGTGATGAAACATTTGTAAACAAATTACTAAGCTCGGCGAACAGGCAAAATGGAATTAGCTGGGTGTATTGCTGTCTTTTAACCGGGTAACGTTTGTGGTGAGGAAAATGCAAGGCGTGGATATTCGTCTGTGTTACTTCATCTAAAACCACGGATTCATCAGGTGAGGTAATAATGCAGCCAGATCAACTAACGGTTCCTACTGAAGTTAGGACTGTTCTATTCAGTGTCTATGATCTCTTCTCTCTCACACACAAATAATATGAATCCAAAGCAGAGTGCTTGTGGCCACTCTCAGTTGGGTTCAGCAGAGAAGTCATCAGCTGCTGGTTCATTTTACAGCTAGGCAAGTCACAAAGGTGTAACGGCTGTGTTTTGACAAATTTAAGAATGATGTTCACCTATGGCTAGCATGCACAAATCCAAGCAGCCCGAGCAGGGACTTACCAACCACGGTGAAGTCAGCCAAACAAATCATCGTTTGGCAAGAGTACATTCGATTGTTAACGCGCCACTGTGTCCGCTTTTCTGGCTCTTCCGGTGGAATCCCACAAATCTTTGAAGTTCATCCTGGATCAATCGTTACCTCATTCAGTGGTTCGGTGTTTTTCCTGATTTGTACAAAGTGCCTAGCTCAGAAACCCTGCTTTCGATCAGTACTTGTTGTGCTAATGTGGATTGACCTACTGCCAAATCTGTGCCACTACAGAGTTTCTATCATCATCGGTGAGCCGCCCTTTAAGACGCTTTGGCTCCCTTGGGGCAGTTATTGTTTTGTCTGCTATATACTTGCACTTTTTGTGTGATAGATTACCCGATTTGACTTTACCAGAATGATAAATTTATCCTTCAACAAATGTGCACTTTTCTCGGTGTGTTGCTCGTGTAGATGTGCCGTCTTCAGCGGAAAACTACACGTATATTATCCTCAAAAGGTTTACAAGTACGTCGAGTAATGCTAAATATTACTTGTAAATAATATGTTAAAAAGCGATAGTGAAAAGGTAAATACGAGTACTTAGTTGGGATTTGTACACTTGAATTTTAAGTAAATTCTTGTCCTTGTTACATGGCACTACTGATACGAAATCAATAAATGATACCTAATTCCAGATAGCGACATTTTCATCTGACGATGTATCATTTTTAATAAATCAATGCATTTCATTTCGCCTGTTCGCCGAGCTTGGCAATTTGTTTGCAAACGTTTCATCACCAGCCGAGGTGACATCATCAGTGCTTGTGAAGTGGCAGTGTTCTGCTTTTACCAGTTCGTTTATATACACGGACTATATATATGAAAGAAATCCACCTATTGGCTCCAAAATCAATGATTAGTATACACAAATCGCTTCAAACGTTTGTACTCCCGTATTTCTAAACTTTGTGCCTGTGTGAGAGTCGAACTCCCAGGAATTTCTTGCACAGTCTACGGACGTCCAAGCTCACAGTCTGTGAACAGGTCTCTAATCCTTGAGATTTTCACATCACATCCTACACGCTTGTCAAAAGGCATCCGAATTCGGCTCAGATGAATTTCATCAGGAAACTGTTAATTCTGGGTTTGTTAGATCTTCTCTTTGAACAGGTAAATAAATGTATTGGGTTCGAGGTAATAAACTTGTGGTGATCCTAGTTCGCGGGATGACGTAAACCATGGGGCGACACGTTACAGTTTCTGGACAATTGTGATGAGTCACGCTTCCCAGATTACGCAAGCAAAGCGCCTTCACGCAGTACAGCTTCTGGACTATGAACCACAGACCGATTATAACAACCAATCAGAAGCTGTACGAAACCATGAATATGAGCACGCGTTTGATAGATACCTGAATGACTAATGAACTTCGTGGGATAATGTCGTACAAATGCCACTGTTATCCAGACTTCTGTGGCTTCCGTGATTTCTGATACGTGATTCGTGATCGGTGCGTACTTCAACTGCTACAAAACTCCGTTATAGTATGAATTTATGGTTCACTCATCCTCATTCGTAGCTCACTCTGGCAAACTGAACCATGACGATCTACAAACTGTCCGAACGGGATAGTCGTTTATCTAGCCATGACGATTACGTCGTGCTCGGTTCCCGATCGATCGACATCAGAGGATGGACATCGAATTTTCTATGAGACCGGGGTGTAATCACTGGTCCCATTGCAACACGCTTACATTACATCATTTTTCTCGTACGGAGAACCACCCGCTCTCGCTTGGGATTCGCCGACGAAGAATGAGTGGTGATCAATGAAAGCTGGTTTGTGCTCATTTCATGTTTTCAAGATGCAAGTACTAATTCTACCTTTTAGAGCCTGTTTAGTGTCTACCACGTTCTGTTTGCCACTCAGGAGGGAAGGTGATTCGCACTAAAGGAACGCATGCATACTCACTGGGAGGGAGCAGGGCAGAGTGAAGATGCACATTCCTTCAAACACACTGTATGCAACTCCAAAAGACGACTTAATTATAGAGGATTTTACACGGAACTACTACCTTATTGGGAACGATGGAGCCAGCACAATAAAGAGTGGTTCTCGTATCCAGTTTAATTCTCTCCTTCAAAGGGGTTAGCCCTTCACGGTGGCTTTTTTATTTTAATCCAGTGCACAAATAGATGTATTTCTCTTGACTGGATGTCACCTCTTTAAGGCACATTCAGCTAACACACGATGTTTTATTTTTAGTCACACGACTGCCCTTGTGCACGTCGATTTGTTATGGTGATTTCTGAATAATTCTAACCTTCCTGTTTGTTCATAAAGTAAAAGATAGTTCCGGTCTGTTCATCTGACTTGCTTCCTAATCAATCAGCGCCGTGATGCGGTAAGCATCCCACCATGTATAAATTTGACAAGCCCACACAAGAACACTCGGTTACGTTAACGCAGTCGGTTGGAAGGTATCCACATTCAACGCTAATCTACTCCATACTTTAGTTTTCAAATAAGTGAGGGGGAAGTTCTATCATGTCGATTTATTTATTCACTGATAAAAACGAGTCATATTGGAAATATCTTTGTCAGTTATCTGATTTTCCAATACCCAAAACTTTCGTTTGTTCTTCCCACCATTACAGATGCTCATCGATTGACGACGTCAATACAAGACCCGATGACCATCTGACTAGCTGATAGACCACAGGTTGTCACGTGTTATTATTCAGATCAGTTGACAGTTGCTGATCGTTTGTGTGAACTTGGGCTCAAACATGAACGAACAGAGTTGACAGCTGACAAATGACAAAACATGGGAAATTGCGCAGACTAAGAGAGAACCTCTCCCGAGCTGAGTGCACGGAATTTTTGCCGGACATTCTTGTGAATCGGGAATTGTTTATTTTAGGACCTTAAATCCGGGCAATCATGAGGGATGATATGATTTTCACACCGCAAACTATCTACATTTGTGATATCCAAAAAACAGTCTCCGACTCGCAGTAGTAAGTGAAAGCTTGCGTTAAAAATCGAGAGGGAGAAGGATATGATTTAGTATATAAATCCATGTTCATCCCATCGGTTTATTTTAATTTTGAAAAACATCGATATTTAATATTCACACGGTTGTCTGAAGGCCGGGTGGAATAATGGCAAGACTGTGGCAATCAATGCGCACTTAGGATTGATTCAGTTTACGAAATTCAAGCTTCCGTAATTTTAAACTAAATAATCAAGTGATTACAATGTATATTTATATAAATCCACTTTTTCCACTCTGGATGCATCTGACAGACCATAAGCAACTCGCGTGCTGGTCAGCCACATTGCTTTCGACAGACGGAAAATCAAACAGACAACATTGATCCGTTTGAAATCATCTTTACCAAGTTTTATGGAGTGGAAACTTTGCAATCATAGGGAATGATTACATCCGTGAACATTCAGTCAGATGTGCACTGTTTGAACACGATTGTCAGTGGCTAGAAAGGTACTTCACTTTTGGTTTATGGTTGACACTGAAATTTTGAATGATCAGGGAGTATTATTATTCTAAATAAAACACAAACAACATACAAGTTTCTTTTGTGGTGTTTCATCCACAGTCAAATGCATCACAATTTTTTTTAAATTTACTTAGCAGGACAAACTTCTTTTCGGAAATGGACGGAAAGAAAAGTGATAAACAGTAGAACTGGGTTGTGGAAGCCATGGATTCGTGTAGTAAAGGTCGAGGACGATAAACTCAGCTTAGAGTTTCTTAATTAGACGCAACTGGGGAAACAGGTATTTGTGAATCACAGCGCGCAAAGCTGGTGCTTCTCGATGGTTCTATAGTGGGAGTGAAGTACAAACAACAGGATAAATTACCACACAAAGCGCCAATACTACTGGTATCAAAAGTACAAATTAATTTACTCTTTTGTATCCACGTAAGCATGTTCTGGAAGTGGGATTCACCAAGAAGCGGGAGTTTGTCGTAAATCGCAAATAATACTGCAAGATATTGCAGTTCACTAGAGAATGTACATCCGAAAGGTGAGGCAAGGTGAGCCTTAAATCCTCTCTGTCTATCTGATCAACTTAGTAACCAAGAGAATGGGGAGAAGCGGTACTACAAATTCACCCATGGTAAAAATTACCAAAACATTGAGGTCACAAAAGCGTAGTTGTGATCACTCTTGTAATGAAACTTCGTGATTCCATTAAGTGAAAGCATGAACAAACATGTTCATCTGATGGTATTCCAAGCCTGTGAGAACATCGTTCGTTGAATTCCTAACTGCCTGACCGAACAATTTGAGACACACTCAGTTCAGTGAGCAAAGCTTGCACGTAAACAAACTAAAGTAAACAATGATCATGGTATGAGTCAGTGGAATGTCTAAATCACGGCATCGGCAAGAGTAAAACGTTCAGACCAATTCGCGAAAAATCTCAGGAATCTACGTAACGCAAGAGAAACGTCCGCTGGTGGCACTGAGATTCCCGGATATTAAAAAATTCATTCCTATGGATTTTGGAATTCAGGATCTGTCGATTATTAACGAGTTCAATCCACTGGAAAGAATAATAACTTTGAATAAATACAATAAAAATCTGCCAGTTATTAATCTGGAAGTCTGCGGAATCGAAGGTCCCAGGGTCGTTTTGCATTTTACTTCATCCATCAATTCGGAGATGTGACAACCAAGTTGAAGTTGAGTTATTCTTTCTAGGTAACTATAGTTTTAATCAATTGGTAATCCACGCGGAATAATCTGTAATGCAGGCACGAATGAATTACGATCAGTATTACCAAATGATAGACAAACATTTTGGACTGAAAATAATTGATTATCTCGTCAGCATAGTCATTCGCTAAGGGATGCTATATCTGTGTGAATGTGCATGTTATTTTTTCGTTTCTGTGTCCAACTTGTATGATGTGGATGTTGTGTCGAGTAAGTGAGGTATCGAAGGAGTCAAGTGCTGATCGAGTAGAGAAAAACGCTACCACATCAACAAGTTTGGTCCTTCGAAAACCTTGTCACATCCGTGAAACATCTTTACACATATACAGTTTACGGCAATCAATTCACGTTAAGTCAAGTCAAAGTAGACGGTATAGTGTGAAATTTAACCAAAAGAGCTAACTCGTATATTTTTAAATTGACGAATCGGTTGGGTGATGCAATAATTCGGGGATTTTTCCCCAACATTCAATCAGATCATACCAAAAGGTGGATGTTTCTTTTTAATGTATTACACAACAACTCCAAGTTGTGAAACGTTTAGATAAGTCAAGGTCATGCGTAGATTTAGGCTTTTTCATATCTCTCTATTCCACAACTGTGTTCCATGCTAGTAAATAGGAGCTTAGAGACCCGTCACAATTTCGAACTCGATGTTTTCACTGGGATGTCAAACTGCAAGTGTTTGAAATGGAATTCCAACGTTTAAGTGCTTCGTTTTGTGAGCAAGTTTTACTCGTTTCGGTAGAGGGAAAAATCGTCAAGTGAGAGACCTATAGGCTCAACAGACTACTTGCAAGGTGGATTCTCAAAACGTAACGTGAAATCCTATCATCAATTGGATAGTTTCGCGCCATAAGCCAATCAGGGTTAATTTATAATCAAAACTTCCTCAACTAGAAAACCTAACTTTAACAGAACAGTTCTCTGGTGCACAAATAATTTGAATCTATACTATAGATGAATATTCAACAGTGTTCCTACTTCGCAAAGTTTTATCTCGATTATGATCTTAGTTAGAATTTGATGTGATATTTTAAGTCACAGGAAAACTTTGTGAGTTCATCTGAAAATCATAATAAAAATCAATAATAATAAAAAATAGTCCCCACCACTGCCTTGATGATCTGTTGCACTCCGATTCTTATCTGCTTTTTCTCCATTCCCTCCACTGACCTTAGCCTACGTAGCTGGATGAGAAAAGCTTATGGACATTCTCGGTTAACTACCAATTGGGACAATCTGTCGTTCCGCGAGTAATCGCACTTTGAATTGCTACTAGAAATGTAATCAATTAAGGAATCAGAGGGTTAAAACAAAACTAATCGATACAATCAAGATGCTAAAAGCAGTGTTTTTTCCTGGAGCAATTAAAAGCGAATGAAAACAGCTCCAATCTACGATCAATATCCTGTTTCCCTCACCTTGTATCATCCACCCTTTTGGTCTTACCATCATCTCTCCCACGTTTTCATGTCAGCAACTGCTCAGTGATCTTCGGATTACACCAAGAAGGTCCCTCATCTGTGGATATTGATTATAATGCGTTGCTAGTTGTCCCAACAGAAAGCAAAAGTGCACATACTGTCGCAGTTTGTTCGCAGTTCGCAAAGCTCAAAGGCTCAGTTCTAAGCCTGGCACTCCTACACTGTCTGCAAATTAATTCAGCTCGTAGAGGAGGGAGGGTGAATACCATCGTAAAATGGTGCACCTTTCTGAGCTCCGGATAGGATGAATAGTAATTGGGTTATTGTAAATTATCCGTGTGTTCTGTAATTCACAGCACAGAAACCGAGGCACTCCGCGTGTTCCAACTTTTGGTAATCTACTTCTTTTTCTCAAAGGGGAAATTTGTCGTGTTTCACGACGACTTATTCCTCATCTTCTGCTGTCAATGAGGTTTGTCATGAAAACAATTTCAGTCTCAAAAGGTTGAGTATATGCACAAACATTCTCCTAGATACACATCCATTGGCTCTGTAAACGAATTCACATACCGAATGTAACTGTGCTGTACACATGATAAGGCACATTTAAGATGATCACACGGAGGAAATTTCCAAGACAAACCGCCTAACGATCAAACACAAGGGTCCATTGACTACACCTTTTCCTATCAAGCTTTAGCCAAAACCCGTAACCCTTTACATGAGGATGTTAGGTCGAGTAAGTGAGGTATCTGAGGGATCAAGTGCTGATTGAGCAGAGAAAAACGTTACCACATCAATAAGTTTTGTCCTTCGAAAACCTCGTCACATCCGTGAAACATCTTCACACATTTATAGTTTACGGCAATCAATTCAATTCAAGCAAGTCCACTTAAAGTGAGCTCTGTTCACGAGAGGTTGATACATTACCAGTCCGAAGATAATAAAAACCGTTCACAAAAATACACCCCGTTTACAAGTATCAGTTTATCAGAACTACAACATTTGACACAATTATCACAGTCCAGGCTCAAATATTACGGGATTCATCGAAAGAGTGATGGAAAAAGTTGTGCTAACGGGAGTCTTTTTTGAACGATGTTTGTTATCCACGGTATGTTATTGTATCCAAATCTCATGAACAGCGTTCACTTGGGAATGCAAAGCAATGACTTAACGTTGTGCGTCCAGGCCAAACGACTACGGGTAGTGGCTAAATAATTGCGGGTTTTGGTTAACGGATTGAGGGTCGAGACTAAAGGATTGCGGGTTTCGGCTAAAGCTTGATGGGAAAATGTGTAGTTTCTGCCGCTAACTGCTCAAATTGTCCGGCCAAATGTCACGAGAGTTAGTGCATCACGTGTTCATGTGGCTTTCCCTGTCAAGCACTTGATGAAGTCTGTTTATTAGTTCGTTCGTCAAATTGTGCGTATGCGTGTGCGTGCGTACACATGACTGTATGAGTGTTGCTCAATTCCGTAATGTTAACGGTGACAGAAACAATTTCTTCTTTACGCTACACAGTCAAAAATGACAAACTTTCAAACGCTCAGTCTTGTCCACATCAGGGAGAACGATAAATTTTCACTTCGGATGCCACTTGACCGCTTGATCACCCACTCATTCACCCTCCGATCTATCACTCTCGGTCTGGGTATACTGAACCCCGAGGACTGATTGAGAGGACCATAAATCGATACAGGATAACCTCCTCTGATGGATGCACTTGTCATGAATCAGCGCTGGTTGCATCATTCCGGTGTGCTTTCGTAGATTTTTCAAACAGTGATCAGTACACCCAGGATCGTTGAAATCCCTGTTCAGTGCGCGCGCGTGTGTTTGCCTGTGTATGCACACGACTCCTTCGCTCACATTGATCTGATTGTGAACACCGATTTGAATGGATCGATTCTGCCGATAGATAAATCATTCGAAAGGCTGATTCCTTGTAGTTCGTGTTGGATTAACATGCCTTCATCCGGCGAACAGTTCCAAAAATAACTTCCCACACAAATCATTTTACCATGAAATAGTACACATTTGTTCAACATTGTATTTAATTGAACTGCCGAGTTGCTTATGGTAAAAGTGATTCTTTTTGTGTTAACTCAGAATGATAATGAATGGATTATGTTTTCCAGGGTCGTGCTTAATCGATGAGGGATATCCATTGTTGCGAAACGATGGCGGACACAATGGACACCGACAACAGAAGCATATGCCCAATGCGTGAATGTGACAGCTGATTGTTGTTGTTGTTGTTTTTGTTGATGATGGTCAGAATGTTGTGGGTCGATAAATGCTTGCAGTCATTGCATTAAATCTATATGAGACTTTGTCGGTTTTATTCAAAATTATAATTGGATGGACACAATAATTATTTCACGATAAATAATAACAGATGATTTCTACTGGTGACAACCACCCTGAAATGCTTAGTCAAAAGTTCTAGTATTGTGAGGTACTACTCATAACTGTATTATATTGTATCGTATTGTAAATGACTTCCGCAGGCAACTGTGCCTACATTTCAGTCGCAAGCACGAAATTCGCGAGTTGATTAGAGGATTTACTTTTGTGTAACTACAGAAAATGCGCATCTACTATCGGATCGTTTGATTAATTATCCCGCGTGTTTGTATGAATGAATTTCGATGACATGTGAGATATTTCGGTGTATGTACGCAAATTTATTGCATGCTATTGAATTCTATTCGAATAAACAAATCACAACAATTTTCTAAGCAATCTGTTTTCAGAACTGCGCACATGCAGAATACATGTAATTGAATACTCATGCAAATGGAATGACAACGGTCAAATCAAAGCCAACCAGTTGTTTCAATGATATCAGCGTTCTTTGCACCCAAAGATGTTGAAAATTGAGAAAGGTTGTGACATGACAATGACAGGATAGCCTAAAGTGACTATCACATTTTGATGCCGTTGTACATATTTTTTATTCAAGTGTTTTTACTTCATGATAATGATGGTGGATTTGATACGGTTAAGTAGTGAATTAGGTCGCGTGAAGAGCTGGAAAGTAAGGAAGTACTGGTGTTATAAATCCTCAAGGCGATACTCGGTCAGGATATGGTTAAATTGTCATTCATATAACAAAACACCTCATTTGGAACAAGTCTGCGGAATTCCCGCACAAACACTGGAGAGTTGACGGAACCGTCCACTATCAAATGTACATCCTTGTGTTCACCATACCGAACAGCAGCACTTTGCTCCAACAGATCTTGTTTATTTTCGGTCGTTGAGTAGCATCTCACAACACGGGACAGCTTTTTTGGTCTCATCCGCAGCAGTGAGCGCATCCATTGATCCAACTGAGGATCGCGAACCCGGGATTTCACAGGCATGTCACCCACTCGGCTACCCTAGGGCAGATGATCAGACAGTTTTCCATTTTCCACTTGCTCGATATAGCATAGCCCAGCTCTGCGAGCTTGTTGCGGGTATCACACTTTGCTCATCTCAGCCTTACTCTCCATGGTTATAACGTGGTTGAAAATATTCTGAACCTGAAACAGGTGTCCAGTGCCTCCCCAGTTTTTCGCTTACGCTTCATTTGCTCTTTGCACGACGAAATTAACCATGTAATTTTTTTACTTCCTTTATCAGGGGGGCACTCGGTCAATTAACAGGCAGCCAAGTGATGCAACTGAAAAAAGGACTGGCGAGATTTGAATACGCGCCTTACGAGACGACCCACTAGTGCCCTTAATTGCCTCTCTTTTCCGGACCCGTATTAAAATTTGCGATTGTAGTCATTTGACCTCATAGGTGAGAAACCGCAAAAGAAAGTTCCTTTCGCAAACCAATCTGAGCCGCATCAAACTGAGTTGTTCATAAGCGAACAATTGTTTTCGTATATTCTTAGTCATGCTCTTGCATATCATATGGTGGAAAACATTTCTTACATAATGATAGCCACTGGTTCAATTTAAGGTCACTAATCGGAGGCAGAGAGTAGAAGATGTGTATGCGCCCATGTGTGTGTGTAAGAATGCTTAGCGTGTTAGTTGATGTGGCCTTTCCCTACTAGGGTCAAGTGACACGTCTTATTCTCTCTTGGTTTTACACCCGGCCAAGACAATTGGAGCGCCTGCGCCAGTCGTTTTTGGGCACAGTTTGGGGCTTAGTAAGCGACTGGTGATCTCCTCGACCATAGCTGGTATCCAAACCCGGGCCGCCCTCGATCGATTGAGTGGGATACGATAAACAATATCGAAAGCTTTCTCCGGGACGATCTTGGGCCCGGTGTCGACGAGATGCCCGATCGCACAACGGCATCTCACAGACATTGAAATCATTTACCGAAGCACGTCCATCACTGGAATTCACTGTAGAGGTTAAAAGGAACAAGATATTGGCCTATCTGGATGTGGCCGTGTCCAGGAAAGAAAATGGACTAGTAAGAAGACAGATCCACAGAAAGAAAACATTGATTGGTCAATATACCAAGTTCCATAGTTCCGTTCCTGTGAAATATAAACGCAATCTAGTCCGGCGTCTAGTCTTCCGATCCCGGAAGATTTGTTCGGCAGAAACACTGGATGAAGAATTACGCTTCACTCGCCAAACGCTGCAGGACAATGGTTATCCGGAAAAAATTATCGATCAGAATATTCGGCTCACTCCGGGGAAGAAAAACTCCATCTGTGTCCCCATGAAAGAACTGTTCATAAGGATACCATTTAAGAGGGACTCACACACAGACAGCGTGGTACAATCACTGAGAGCGGCTGTAATTTTCACTTTCCCCCGCAGCCAAACTTAGACCAGTGTTCTGTACATCACCGGTGATGCGAATGCAAGAGAAAAACAAACTGCCGAAACTGACATCATCCATGATAATTTACTCTTTTAAGTGCGTCTGTGGCGCATGTTGCATACATCGTACGACAAGACGTTTGTCTCAACGCGTTAAGGAACACCATCCGCAAGGGTTAAGCCAAGGAAAAACCGGCTGTATCTCAAGCGCGATCGTAGGGTATCCCGTAGGCACCGAACCCATGCATGCATGCAAGGATACACATTCTCTACTCTTTACCTCCGATTATTATTATAAACTGCTCCAATAACCATCATTATGTAAGCATTTTCCCCACTATATGATATGTGAGAGCACGCCTACGAGTACCAGAAAACAATTGTTTGCCCACCGACTCGTTTTATCAATACTATCATGTGAATATTCAAATTTATTCATGAACATTTCGTCACCACAATGAGGGTTAACCGAGTTATCTTTTTATTTTATCAACACGTTTGTATTTACCAATTGGACATCATAGAATGCTTCATGCTCCCTTCGCCCGCTTTCTCGGATACACGCTACACGCTGTCCACTGACACAATGACAAACATATTTTGAACACTCGTCTGTAACGGAATGAGACCTGCTATCGATAAAACGTCAGATTTGAAGCGAACAACAAACAACATAATTGAACATGCATCGATCTATTCCATTGTGGTTGGAACCGGGCACTTCATTCAAAAAAACAAGGGTGATCTTTCTGCTTGCCTCGACACTGATGGAATGGACAGACTGAGCAGTCTGGTTTGCCAGCCACAAATCAGCACAGTCTGAATTTACCAGTACATTGTACTACCATGTCAAACTACTTACGTGTGAAAAGGTTTGTGAGATTCTAGTTGTCTTTGATTTACCTAGTCAGTGTGTTCTGTAACACTGGAATCTATCGGGACCGTGGCACGAGCTGATTCGCTGGTGGCCTTCCGGGAATATTCGGCCGCACGTTCACACCAAGTTCACGATAAATTCAATCCGGATACTAACCGTTTGTATTATAAAACGCTGACTTCTCGGGATAGCCGGACTCATCTTCGGCAACGTGCAGCCTGCAGCACCTCATCACTACATGATGGAGAGCTAGTTCGTTCTTCACTGTTAACGAGAGCAGCACTTCACCGGTTGGCGGTGGCCAGGTGGTTAGGTCACCAAATTGTGACCCTAAAGTCCGGTTTCGAACAGCTTCACCGCCGCCGCCCGTCTTCCCTAATTCCGTATTTTCCCCGGGTAGCCTTTGTATGGCCTCAGACTCCCGACTGAAAAGTTCTGTGCATTTGTATATGCAATAAACAGAAAGGCTGTTGAAGGACCCTTTAAAGAAAGACAATTTTCTATGATTTCCCAGTAGGGTCCCGTTAATACTGCGCAGAACATTTGCACCTTGATGGATGGCCTTGTTTCGTGTGTAGCAATGCCGGATAATAACCATACCGTGGAGGGTTCATGGACAGTGCTATGTTTGGACCCAATCGGTTGATCGGACACATTCTGCATAAGATTGAAAAGGGCAAACCTAGGTCAATCGAGTCAATTTCCACCACGTGATCATAATACTTGGGCATACACACCAATTCATTCCAGCGCATAGAATAGGATCACCAAGCCACCTATAGTTCTCTCAGGTGGCTACAAACGGCAGGTGGTGCATCCGCTCATCCGCTCACAACCTTGGTTGCGACTACAATGATTTGGGACTGTTCCATTGATAATTTAGACACGACGGTGCAACTTGGCATCGAATGATTTCAGCAGTTATGCAACATTGGATCTCCGTTGCGATTTGAGAATAAGAATGAGGTCAGGGCATCCTCGAGGATTCACGGTTTACGGGACAGGCATAGGACAATTGTTATCCGTCTCCGGATGAAAGAGGACAATACCATCAGCGACAGACGAGGTTTTTCATGGGGCTCTTACAATCTTCGAGCTTTTCGTAAACAACGAACAGAAACAATTATATTCCTGTACTCACTTGGGTGATACATCAAGATCAAATGAAGTACCGTTTTAAACAATCGATAGTGAACATGCTTTTTAACCGAGCGTATTCAAACGCTATTACGTCATTAGTGACGTATGATTCGAATCATCGAGAAGAAAAGAAAACACAAAACCCCTGTATATGCACTGCCAATTCCTTAGTTGCGATAATTATGCCATGCAAGAAATTATTGTTCGCTTCCCGATTAACTACAATCTCTCAACCAACTGAACCCCTCAGAATGTTAAACTTTGATTCCGCGAATGTAGTCTGTCTTTGCCTATACAAAATACTGTTAGTACTCCCGTGTACACCCAGATTGCCAGATTTGACTGCGTTGAATTTTCTTCTTCCTCTTCGTAGATTGGTAAATCATTGACCATCGTATTGAACGGCAGGAAGTGCTATTAACCCCATTCTGTTTTACCATCATCATCATCATCATCATCATCATCATCATCATCATCATCATCATCATCATCATCGCACTGCGTGTTACAGTGAAGCGAACTTCGCTGAACGCTGCAAAGCTCGTAATGTACACAAATTAAGTGATAAGGTACAAAATGGAAGGGGGGTGAGTCTAATTGGAGAAAGAAAGTGAACCTCTATGGTCAATATACAAACTACAAACCCAGTCTGTATACACATACTTTTCCAAGCCTTGTGACCTGATAAGAAATGACAACAAGAACGCCACTGTAGTTGGTTCACTGCCACATAGTCCAGTGTCTCCAACTAGCCAAACGCAAAGTCTTTCGGACCCCAACCTGGAATAAGGAAGACACCTACGCTACCTAATCGCCCTGTGCATTTTCTCAAGCTTCATCGTTGACCGCCATGTGGTTTCCTCAAACCCAGAGCCGCGATACGTGATGCGGTAGACGGTGGCTGGGCATGAGCAACGCGTGTTCTAACCAGCGAAACCAACTAATCTGAATTCGATGGGACAACGAATTCCCCATCAAATCATCACCAGATATGCAATACCTTACCTCAAAGTTGCGTGCAAGCTCTCTCCATCCAACCCGGGTCACCTTACGTAAACATCGGCAGTCGAAGACTCATAGATAATGAATATTTTCTACGAGTACATTTAGGGTCTCCCAACCATAAAGCAGATTTGACCGCGCACTGGCGCAGTACACACGATCTTTCAGTTTCCAAAAACATCCTATCAGTTTTACCGCAATCTCTTGATAATCAAACCACCCAGCGTGGTCACTCCTAGGAGTGCCGCATATTATACAGAAATACGTAAGCTTTACGAGATGTGTCTTATGGTTTGACGATACGGGCACATCAGTCAAACATTCTCCAATCAACATGTGTTACATCTTGCGACCCCTACACCTTATTTCTTGACGAAGCTTCGCAACATAAACATTTGTAGAAAATAATTTTTTTCAACATCAGTTGACCTAAGAATATTCCGATACTTTTTTATCTGACTCGCCTACTGCGGCTTGACTAGAGTTTGTAGGCTAAAGGACTGCGGGTCTTGGATAAAGCATTGTGGGTTTTGGCTAAAGGAATATAGGTCAGGGCTAACTTATTGTGAGTTCCGGTTAAAGCATCTCGAGGTTTTGCTAAAGAAATGCGAGTTTTGGCTAAAGCACGATGGAAAAGGGTGTAATTATTAGGTCATTTGACCACTTACACGTTCCGTTAAGATTTCAAGCAGTCATCAACCTAGAGAATGTCCACGACGGGAAAGAAAATTGTCACCGCAGATAAATAGAAGAAAAACAGTGGGATAGAATGACCGCTAACGGAACTTATTTCATTACACATTTTAGTGTGATGAACAGTAGACGGAGTAAACCACACAAGTCACGAGGACCTAATGTTCAGTGGTAGAAACCGGCAACCTAAACTCCGGAACTTGGAGTGGCGAACCACAACGTATTGAATCGGACGATAACAAAGGTGCCTAACACCAAAGTTTGGCAGCGTTGGCGGCCCAAACCTCGGACTGTAGGGTCTGAAGCACGTGGGTGACAGTAACTAAGCCACTGCGCCACCAACACCCCACTCGTCACCAGACTTGAAGCAACGTGGTCCAAAAGCATTAAACAACCTATAGGGATCGACGGAGATTAGATCTCGGTAGGCCAGTCTTTTTTCTATTGCTCCAGTCTCGATTGCTTTGAACCGTATCCAATCACCTTTGGTTTCCAAGGGGAACAAGTCTATGAACTCAATGCTATGCGTCACCATGGTGATCATCTTTCATTGAGTAGTTTTGTTCTTGACGGCTCTACTGGTTGTTTTATTTCATCTGGTTACAATGCGATCTGACTCTGTGTGTGAAAAAGCAATACCAAACTTCAATCCCACTAGTTTTCTGGAATCGCTCGTGAATTGTGATGCATGGGCCCTTGTCCATCTACACAATTTTTGACAGGGTTTTAATTTCCGCAGTCAGAGATGAAACTATTTCGTCATATTTGTAATTGTATTTGTATAGACTTTTGAGTGGACGGATTAAGTCCGCATTTCAGGCAAAAATTAAACATCTCATCAAAAGAAGGAAATCATATAAGGAAAACAATCAACTTGCAAGGTATTTGAGAAATCCAGAAGAAACCTTCTGTCGGTTTAAAAGGATTTTGGCAAGATACGGAAATGGGGAATTTCTGTAGAGGTTGATGAGAGCGTAATAATCGGTCGGCATACAGAACGCGTAGATGTATGTGAGCAGCACTCAGATAGATCACCATGTAAAGGATGAGTAAGACTAGAGAGGATTTTCTGTGCAAATGTTTCACATGCGGACCAGTGAATATCACACCGTTTTTAGATAGTTCATCAATGGGTATAAAAGACACGATTGATGATCGACAGACCTCGACGAAGAACTTTGAAGTCTTCCTTGAGTATTTAAATGCGATGGAAATGTTTGTGATAACGAACAAAGAGCACTGGACAGCTGTTTCGTCCTGTTTGGGACTCGTCAGCAGTGCGTACTTTTTGTGTCCCTGTCAGGACTGGAACCGTGATCAGTCGGGTCGGGACTTGAAACCCTTACCCCTGAGCTACACGGCCGACGGTTATCACCTTGTGCGAATGGCTCAATCAATTTAGAGTATCAAGCTTGGATTAGCCCATTCGATTGTTCAGAGGCACCAGGCACTCTTGATGGTTCTCGGTGTGGGTTTCACTCGTTGGGAGATCGTTAATTCCCCACTGTTTGTATGCATTTAAATGCGATGGAAATGTTTGTGATAACGAACAAAGAGCACTGGACACCGAGAACCATCAAGAGTGCCTGGTGCCTCTGAACAATCGAATGGGCTAATCCAAGCTTGATACTCTAAATCTTCCTTGAGTAAACCAGCAAAACCATCGGGGAACAATAAAGAATGACGGTGAAAATACATTGATAAACAAAAAGCGAAATGATTTTTTGTTTTGGGTTGAACTGCCTAAGTCTTCGCAGTGGGAAAGATAATCTACGAAGTTTTCGTACAGAGTGATGTGATGTCCTTTTTAAGTTTGTGTCAATTTTAACCCCTAAATACTTGGAATCTGCTCTAGTAAGGGGATCTGTGTTTAGGACCGAGGGGTCGCGGGGACAAATAGATCGAGAGAGGGTGAAAGTGCATTCGAAGCATTTGAATAAATTAAGAGACAGTCCAGAAGAAACGAAAAATTCGTGGATATGTGACATATTTTTCGAGAAATTTAGAAGGTCCTCAGGCACCGAAATGGCTTGGCAAAAGGCTTCGTCGTCAGAGTATTTAAATAAATGGGCTGGAGAACTCGTTAACAGGTCAGTGATTTAGGTATAAAACAAGAACGAAGATAGGACGGCCCCCTGTAGCGCTGTCAAATTGTTCATGAGTGGTTTAGATGTTTGCCCATCGAGCAGAGTATGCTGTTTGTGAAGTAGTCAACGAGCCATGCCAGTAGGTGCTTGGAACAGCCAAAAAATTCCATTTTACGAAGGGGGAGAAAACGTGGAACAGAGTCAAACGCCAATGAAAAGTCGGAGAAAATGCATCTTACAGATTTCGCTGAGGCGCCTAAGGATTTGTTAACGTCATGATCAAGGGAGGCGACAGCATCCAAAGTGGACCTGTTTGATTTATACGCCAAATAGAGAGGGTCTTCAGGGGTACTCAAAGAAGCAAATAAGCGTTTGAGAATGACACATTCTGCCAATTTGAGATTGCATGACGTTAGAGCAATGGGACCGAAACGTTTGGATGGGGTGCTGGAACTACATCGTTTTGGAGTAGGAATGATCGTGACGAGTCTCCAGCAATCAGGAATGATGTGTTGAGGATAGAAGTAAAAGCATCCGTTAGAGCAAGGGCACCATGCTATAAGAGGAATGGAGATAGACTGTCGGGACCGATACCAGTGGATGGTTTAGTTGTACGGAGGAGTTTAATTATTTCTTCGCTCGAGAACGGGATTATATTAGAAGCGTCTTGCGGAATACATGTAACAGGAAGATCGCTACTCGGATGTACAAATGCATGATGTATACTCTCAACGTCCAAAGCACATTTATTTGCTCTGTATTTCGCTTCACATAGGATGCAAATTCCTTTCCAAATGTGTCTCCTGTTTTGGCTGCATAGGAGTTGATTCCCATAGGATGGGTCTATAAGTTCAATTTCCTTTTTTATCAATGTAGAACTATAACTAACCATTGATGAGTTCCGGGATTTGTAGAAATGTTGCTTTTGTCTTCTCAATCTTTTGAGTTTCGGAGAGGCAAATCGACCATTGGTGAGAAATGGGGTTTCCAACGGACGACAGATGTCGAGGATCGAATTTATTGTATCAGCAAGAAGATTAATGTTGTTGTTTGATGAAGCCTCAAAGGAAAACCAGGAAGCTACACTCGATAGGAATCTTTGGTTCGATGGACACCAAAGCGTTATTAACGAACGGGCTCCGCCAAGATTCTTGTATGCAAATCAGACAAGTATGAGTCAAAATTCCTTTTATTTGAGTGTTTTCCATGAAAGTTATGAGAGAATTCCCCGAGGTTACCTGGTGCTCCCGCTTCCCGTTTGAGTGTGGGCTGGTACAGAACAGGTGAACTCTGAACCTGCTACAAAGAGCTGCTGTACATCCAAAGTGGTGTGAGCCCTGAAACTTAAAATAGTGTCTCTCAGGAAGACCAAATTAGGCTATCCGTGATACTTCACCGAAGCTGACCAAAACTAAAGTCGAGTAGCTNTGAAACCATAACTCCAAAGCATACCTGGGTTAGCTAAATGTCTAGTATGAATCGTGACAAAAGTTAATTGATATGGATCACTTTTGTAACGCAATGACATTAAGATCAGTGCCAAGTATTCCTCTATGAAGATTTTACAAAAGTCTCGCAGTGATTTGTACACAGAGAAAGATGGCCATGATTCAATACTGAGTTGCATATGTAAACCAGAAACCAGTTATACGTAAATGTGTGTTACTTCTTAGGTCTACATTGAAAATGAAAAAAAGATCCTTTTTGTGCATATTTATTCATGTTTTCATAAAGTGAATCAATTCTNCAGTTGCAACCCACTCATTGACCGCGCAAGAAAACCAGTGAACGATTGATTAACTGTTTAAAGCAGGATAAAATTGGGACTCCTTATTTTATTGTTTTTCAATTATTTTTACCCCCTGTGTTCCCCGCCCCCGCCGACCTCCTACCACTTCCATGCTCTAAAATCACCACTGTATACAATTAACAAAAACAACTGAAAAGCATCATGTAATATGACTTAGAAAATTCACAATAATGGAATGCGGACTATTTGCAACTTTATTTATTAACTTTTCTTCGAAGAAGAAAATAAAAAGAAACAAAATCGGGTTGAAAAAGAAAAACCGCTTGTCCATTTTGAGGGTCTAAATTCTATCTGGCTTGCCAACTGAGAAGAGGAACCTTTGAAATAAACCATAAATCTCACATTGATGTGTATTTCTTCTCCCCAAGTGTTACTGCTTCACCCTGCTCTCCTTGTTAGCGAATCCGACTTGTCCTTGCTTCTTTTTTATGGAGTTGTTTGAAGAGAGAAAACAATGTAACATAGTCGTGTCCTTACAAACTTGGCTTGCTTGCTTGACTCTGATACCACGTGGTCGCTCCTCGCTGCAGGACGGAAATGCACAAAAATGTGTCGCCGTTTTCTACCACCTATTTCGAGAAATGGGTACGGATTTATGCCAACATGAAGGCAACCAAACTGTGCAAATACAAAAATCATCAGAACCTTGGAGTTTCGGGTTTGTTTCCGGATTCTTTCCGATCACTTATTTGCGACGAGTGTGTTCTGATTCAAAACCCGTCGCGATATTTATTTGCATGGTCAATTCCGGAATTTCACGCCCTTTGCTTTGGAATTCGAAAATCGTCGGGCGCCGTTTGTGTACATTGGATTCTAGCAACCTACACATCCTAAGTCAGATATCACTACTCTGGACTTGAGCAAGCGATTAATGTTGCCCACTTAGCGCCCTGGAGTTCGGGTGTTCAAACAGCACTACCGCTGCCTAGGTTCTAAATTTGTTCTATAGAATACGGCACGTTGTGCTTCTTGAAACTTACTTTTATTACCAGATATTTGGAAACAAGAGAAATAAAAACAATAAGAGCAATATTCGGTATATCCCAGTTGCACATAATCGCACTAGAGTGAGGCTGGAATCTCCCGTCATAGAGCGAACCCGAGATAGAGGGCACAGAAGTCGCGATTGGTTTATTGAGGCAATTATACAAGATTAAATTATAAGCACAAAGAAATTTTATTGGCTAAACAGGTCTTCGCCAACAATCCGCTTGCATTCTTGATATCATACAAATTCCGTTTGAATGATCCGCACGATTTCTGATTATTTGGCCCTATTGGCCAGTGGTTCGTTGTCCAGACACTGTAACGTCCTGCAACATACCTGGCGTTCTGTCATAGACTAGGATTGCCACATTCACGTCTCATTGTTTGATCAAACACAGATTTCTTTTCATTTCTTACACTCACCAAACGCCCCCAAAAGTAGCTGGCATACGGATAAGCAAATGAAAAGAGAAGGAAAAATAAATGCATTGTTCACATCAATCTCTTCCGTGTTCACCCCGACGAAGCTCTTTCACAAATGGGGACCATTCGGACTTCAGTGACGATTAACGGCACATGTTCCAGTACAAATGTCCCATAGCATCCTAACCTGCTGTATGATTGACCCAAATGGTTTATTTAATTTGCTATATGAAACGGAATATATAATTGCGCTTTGTAGTGCGTGTATAACGTTGAGTTTCCGGTACAACACTTCTAGCGGTAGTCTTTGAATACAATCTGGGAGGTCTAGAGGACCGCCTCCCTGTATGAGGTCAGTAAGCTGCGGGAACACTTTCCGCTATGCAGTGCACACTCCACTGCATGCACAGATGAAACTATGTCCACAATTTACTTATAAAAGCAAACTCGTGTAAAACCGGTTACAGGACAGTAATTACAATGAATTCAGGTAGCTAAAATCTTCTTTAACTAAAGTAGCACAGGAGTTGAGAAAAACGTTTGAGGATAGGTAGTACACGAGTATGAGGTGCAGATCAGCGGCCGAGGAAAAAGGTGAACGGTAATCTATTGTCGAAAGTTTGGTTCAAAGTAACAGCAGTATCAGCAGTGTTTATCATTTTCGAGCTGCTTTTTGTGATGACGCGCCTCCAAGAAGCACTGCGTTCCCAAATATCAAGCGCACGATGCGTGGAATCCGATACGAGTCACCAACAACAACTGCGATGGAGGCCTTCATTGAACTATTCGACGGAGGTTACCCGCTTCGGTATGGTCTAGCTGTTTCAGCAGATGGTTTGAGCGCATGGAACTCTGTGCGCATGAACGCTGGTTGCGCATAAATACTTCGAAAAAATGTAATCCAATTATTTTTGTGCAGCAAATAAAACGCTTTGTGCATCCGAAAACACTTTTGCTCAGCCCGCATACGGTAAATTCTGTTTGCTTTTGGTTCCATCCTAATTTACCTCTTCAACTTGAGCAATACTGTTTTCTCGAAATGGTATATACCAGGATTTCTTTGTTACAACTGTCTGGACCATGTAGTTTATTTAGTCGAGCGATTTATTTGTAGACTTTGTACAGTTAAAATATAGCGTATAAAGCTTGTTTGCATTGAGAAATCTCTGAATGGACCACTAGTTCGAAAGCATCACACATCGCTCTGGCCAAAACTCAAATGAGAAGTATGTGATTTCATAGCTCGACGCGTTACATGAAAAAAAAAAATTACAATATTTAGTCATTTAACCGATCAAAATTATAAGTGTGTGCATTGGGCTAAAACACATTCGATTGCAATTTACTTTTTAATAGACTGTCCCCATTCGATAAAAATTGTTTTTTATTTACATGAATGAGCACATTTTTCACCTCGTGATACGTAATCTATTCCATACATCGTTTGAACTCAAACGTATCGATTTGTAGCTAATACCAAAGGAATCTAACTCCGGTGATAGTTATTACAATTAAGTGTATTGATCATCCAAGAGATCAGCCACTCAACCTCCACTGACAGGAATAATTTCCTTTCGGGCTGCTGGTCAGATGTAAATAGGGTATCCAGTTTATCAGTGCAATATAAAAATAAAAATATTGATCCGAGAGGATTTGTAGTTTTTACAAAGAATGAGTGATTCGCATACCGGCTCAAACTCAAATCGATTTCTAGTTAGGTGAATACCAATACCAAATCGACTACATCCGAACATCCGATTCAGCATGCCAAATGGACGGAATAATAGCCTGGGTTTCCATGACATAAGTATTATTCGAAAACCAAATGGAACTATGTCACGATAGGTCTATGGTAAAGCCAGCTGGACAGGTCAATCAATGCATTATGGAAGTTTTGTATCGTTGTCTTATTCATACACTGTTCCACAGAGCCCGTCGAATTCGCTCTGACAAATCAACTGTAGCAAACTAGATATTTCGTTCTACACAACCTCTTTTACCCCGATGACCATCCTCAAAGTGGAACGGGTTATACGGGTAAAAAGAGTTATGTTGTTCCAGTAATTTGCCTAACTGCCAGTCATGGAGCACTTTTGATGTAGTGATAGAAACCACATGTGCAATGGTATGATAGCAGAATAAACGCACCGAAGTGTCACTTAGGACAAAACTAAACACCCTCTTTCGTACTGGCCATGCACCGAATCAAGTCAATGGAAACCGATGTACTAGACGCGGAGAGCCAACTACCGACTGCAACAAACGAATAAACGAATGCAAGAAATGGCGAGTGAGCAACAAGTCACCACTGTTTACGCAATCCCCGAAACTGGGCTTGTTCACGACGCAATATGCGAAACAAATGTCACCGATGATTCGGACTGGATGACTGTCTTAGAGTCACAAGCGAATCTGACAGATTGGGTGTTCATTGAGAATGATCCACTGGTGCACGAGTAATTCCATTGAAGAAAAATCCCCAGGACAGGCCTGTGAATCCTGCGGACTGAATCATACGTGTCCCGGGGGACCAGGCAATAGGAGTCCTCCTTGTCATCATCTTTCTCGCGAGCATTAGCGCTACTATTAGGGATTTTTAAGATGTTGTGATTATTAATTAGTATCTCCGAGTTCGATTATCTCAGGGCATTCCTGTCACATTCTGGCCAGTTTCGTTTTCCGGAGCTTTCCCAAGACCATTCTGTCCTTTCAGATCCACATTCGGCTTCTTTTCTCGAGGACACCTTTCGAATTGCTGCGCTACGTTTTGTGTGCTCGTCGTCTCACTGGATTTTATGGTTATCTCAATGTCAAACATGTTCCGAAACCATACCTACTCTCGTCAGGATAGGCTTAGATTGAAATCTGTTAATTCTGTGCCTCATACACACAATATACTTGGAGAATATGGAAATCATGCTTGGTTAAAGAAGCGCAAGCGTGCTGGATGGCAGTGTGCGATTGTTAGCACTCTTCCTGCCAAGATGACTGTGCCGTCATTGGTCAGTACCACGCTCGCTCCCTCTGCGCAAAAATCTCGGATTTAACCTCCTCACTGAACACACGCATACATTCCAAAACATGTGTCGTATGCATACAAGACACCTGATTCAATCAAAACATGGAGGATGCTCTCGTGCAAATAGATGGTTTCGACTGTTACCGACAGGATAGACAACATAACAGGAAGAAAACTGGAGGCGGTGTGGCAACCTACATCAACACTTCTCGGTGTGGCAAGTTTGAAGTGGTTTTCAGCTATTCTGAAAAATCCACTGACTGTCTATCCGTTCGTTGTCATTCCAGATTTTCCCGATATAGAAGTACAATTATTGCTAATTTTTATATACCTCCTTCGTGCTCCCAATCAGATATATCTTCTTTCTTTGATCATTGCACCCCGTTTTTGGTTCCAATATTAGATGAAAATCTTTATTTGCCTGTTGATGACTTCAACCATGCAAGCATTTTCCCTCTGCTATCTTTTGGCTTGTCTGATTCGTCTCATTCTCCTACCAGAGGCAGCGCTATACTTGACCGGGTAATCACAATACATCCCACTTTGTTTTCTCTCAAACTAATGGTCTCAGCCGCTAACAGTGATCATTGTGTTCTTCTTTTAAGACCAAACATACACTACCTCTCTGCATATCCAACATTCATACGATCAAACCAGATAAGGTTCGATCTCCGTAACTTCTCATCAACCCGCATTTCTCTTCTCTGTCGTTCCATAATGGTTGCCCAATCTTGGTTTGCTTCTTGTTCATCACTTCTTAACTGTGTCAGTCTTTTCACCGAAACGATGAAAACGATTTTCCGTTTTTGCTGTCCCATGGAAACGCTGTTTGTTTGCAACGGCAAAATTGCATCTCCTTGCTTGAACTCATTACGTCCATCTGCTGTAAAGTACTATTCTAACTTAATTAAGGCTGAGATTACACGTTTAAACAAGAGGTTCGCTTCCCAAATCCTGCAAACTAAAAACACAAGGTTTCTGTGGCAAGGAATTCGTCTTCTCTGCGGACAAAAAAGGAAAACCGTGAACAGCGATGTTGATGTAAATAGCCTTAACCCTGCATTTCAGAATGCGTCTAACGAGAAGCAGATACCCTCTCTCCAATGTGACGTTTCCCATTCTGATCTGTTCCCTTTTTCTAATGATGAAATTTTTAAGCTTCTACGTTCCTTTAAACTATCGTCATCTGCGGGCCCTTATGGTCTTTCTCCAGCGTTTCTCAAGTTTGGAGCAGCCTCTCTAACTAGCTTGACGAAATCCCTCATCAGCGAGTCTCTTTTATCACAGATGATCCCCGATTCCTGGTGAACAGTGACTATAATACCTGTTCCAAAGACCCCATTCTCAACCGTTCTTGCAAAACGCTTTCATCCCATCGCATTGACGTCTGTAGTTATAAAGTTCACTGAGAAAGCCATCCTGAGCCACTTACAGTCACTTCTCACCATCCCCCATCCTATTCGGTTCGTGTATAAACCCAACAGATCAACTTTGGATGCTGTGTCTACTCTGGTCCATTTTATGAGTAAGTCATTAAATAGTTCTGCCAAATCTGATCGTTGCATTTTTCTAAATTACTCGACTGCTTTTGAATCTGTGTCTCGGTCATCCCTCCTTTTTAAGCTCGAATCTTTTAGCACTCCGAGGCAGCGGCTTTCGTGGCTTTCCGATTATTTCACCGAAAGAATCCAGTGCAAACAGCTGGGCAGGAATACCTCAAGTCCTCTAGACAATAATTCTGGTGTGCTTTAAGATGCTGTCCTCTCTCCATATCTTTTCTCTCCTTTCATTAGTGATCTTTCAGTTTCACACCCTGCTCATATCCAAAAGTATACTGACGATGTCGTTTTATGTCAGACCGTTTCTTCTTCTTCACAATTTTCCTACTTCACTGAAAATCTGTCCCGAATCGAACAGTTTTCAAACCAGTCTGGCCTAATCTTAACACATCCAAGTGTTTGGAGTGCAGTTTTAGTTCTTCCCGCTGTACATTCCCCTCAGACTCTGTAACCCTTAAATGTAACCTTTTATCTAGAATGAAGTCAGCTAAATATCTGGGTGTTACTGTCGATAATAATCTTCGGTGGTCGACACACATCCCGAACTGTACGGGAAAATTTCGGCGCCTCTCCATTCAGCTCCAAAAGTTCAGGTAATTTCTCTTTTGTTAAACAATGCGTTCTCCTTATTTTACTTTACTGATACCTTGTATTGTTTCCCGGTCTATTGAAACAAGACGTTAAAACTGTCCGTCGTGGATTATTGATAATAAACCGTGCATCTTTAATTTCTGCCGAGTCATTAATCAGAGAACTTCTTAATGGTCATATGAAGTCTTGTGTTTCGTTTGCCAATAAGATTCTAAACGACCCCATCCATCCTTTGCATTTTGACTTATCTTCTTGTCACTCCCTCTCGATCACTCGTTCCTCTTATCGATACCTACCCTCCCGAATAAACATTTATAAAAACTCCACTGTACCGTATCTGGCTTACATCTTGACCAACAAGGAACGAGTTATAAATGAATTACGTCAATCTTTAATTGAATGTATCAAGCTTTGGAGAAATGCTTTTACACAACAGTCTATTGGAGCTGTCTATACTTCTATATTTTCTCCGGTATAACAACCAGTGTACAATTTTTAACTGATGTGTATGCATTTCTCAGCTTGCAAAACTTACGTAAATGCAAATACAAATGTTCTTCTCAACTTCAATCACAACTTTGTTCCGAACGGGTGTGTTCATGAAACTCCTGGAACATCACTCGCGTTTGGGAATTTAATTTTAGTTTTCAATATATAATCCCGGTATGTTGACCGGTATGAGTGAAGTGTAGGTATACTCCGAACTTTATCTCCTACTTTCCTGATCAGCGTTTGAATCTGAGCGACGTTGAGTGTAGCGATAAAATTTGTCATCGTTCCAAACAAATACGGCAAAGATTTAGAAAATACTTTTTACAAAACAGTATGAAAGCTCTTTCTTTCGTCGCTGTCAAAGTTGTTCATCTTGTCCGTCACAGCGAATGCCAGGGCGTTCAGACGCACCCTCTATCCCTCTGGCCGATGCGGTTGGAATAAAAACGCTTGACCCCTGATCTCTCCACCCGAACGCAGTTGGTTCAGTCACTCCACAATCCATGACCCAGGAACGATCGGTAACGATTGTTCCCACCGTCCAGCCACTCGGAGGTTGTGACCTAGTTAAACCGATCGAATGATAAAATCAAGTTGTCAGGGTGAAACTCTTACCCCGAGATTATTGGTGCTGATTCTAACTGTGATCCGTTTTTTACTTTTCCCAACGTAATCTATATAAACGGCCTGAGGATGAATTGGTGCAAATAATTGTTTCATCAAATTGAGTTTGTCCGCAATCTGTGATGAATATCTTTCAGACAATCAAGCTGTCTTTAAACCTAAAATCATTGTTTCATTGAACTGTTCGCATCATTGCCCATTTGTATCTTTACTGGCCACAACAACGAAAGTTGCCGCTGGCAACCTGTGTTGTTTTTTTCGCGTCAATCACATTCACCCACTTGCTTGGAGGCAGCATTGAGATTATTTTTTTGCTGTTTTTTATCAAAGCTTGTAACTGTCTCTTTCACAAACATAATACTCACTCCATTTTCCCCCTATCTTGATATCGAAACACCGCAGTCTGTTCAAGAGTGTCGTGCAGACTGATTCAGACTGCGGAACATACGTTACGAGGCTGAGTAACGCAGTAAAATGAAAAAATCGCATTCCCGCATTCACGAAGAACGAACCACTAAAAGCAGTTGCTGACGTCGTACTTCTTTTCGTTTTTTGTTCGGCATCAAAGCACCACAGTGCAGATAAGATGAAATGACACTGTATGTAACAGTTCAAGACCACATCTATGGATCGAAGCATAAGCAAAAACAACACTTCTGAAGCGAGTGGTTGTGAAGATTGTCTAGATTAACCCTGGTGAGATAGAGATCACTAAAAGTAATGAGCACCTTTTCCAATACAACCTAGCGTCTCAAATAGCCTCTACTGAGGGAGTCCTACTCAGTGCCTTCCTGTGGAGCGGACGTGTTTTCCTACCAAAGTGAAAGGAGGAAAAGGCGACATCCGGGAGGTGGAAAATATACACTTATTTGGATTGATAGCAACGTTATGTGAATGAAATCGTTCAAGCAATGCACATAAACGCTGATCATGTAAATCTTTGGTCGGAGCATGAACAACAATATCATCCTGATAGGCAGACACCCTCTAAATCGGAGACGAGAAAATTGATCGTATTCTGAAAAATAACAGGGGACACACTGAGACCAAAAGGTAAGAAATGGTAACGAAACAATCCAAATGGTGTATTGATAGTAGTCAATTCACGTGACTTCTCGTCAAGTGGAATCTGAAGAAAAGCGTCTTTTAGATCCAATTTTGAGAAAACCTTTGACCCATGAAATTGATGGAGTATATCCTCTGGTTCCAGAGTCGAACAGCTCGTTTGTTTCAGAAAACGATTCAGTGTGATACGGTAATCACCACATATTCTAGGCGTCTTGCCGTCCCGCTTCAATGGAGTGACGATTGGCGTGGCCCACGCGGAAGAACTAACAGGGGTTAACACACCTTTGTTGACCAAATCGTCTAACGCCTTCTTTACCGGTACTCGAAGTCCCAGTGGTATGATACGGCGTTTCATAAACACAGGAGAACCTGTGATCTCGAGACTGATTGGAGTCATTTTGATGCCACCTGAAGCTTTAGAACATTGGAGAATTAGGCCACGAATACGTGATTCATAGGAATTACAGAGGAAGGAAAATGAAATACGCATGTGAGACATACAGTTCAGACCGATAATTGAAATATTGGAATCGATAACAAGGAACGAGCACTGATAATTATTGGAGTTTTCGTCAGTTAGAACAAGTTGGCATGAACCTAAAACAGGTAATATGTGACCAGTGATTCCTTTAATTGACACATCTGAGGGTAGAAGCGCAACAGGAGGATCGAGACTTCGAAATACATTATTCGGGATAAATGATTCAACACTGCCAGTGTCAATTATAAACGAATGTCGTAAAGAGTTATTTATGACAAAATCGCGGGTGATATGACGTATGGAACGGGAGCTAGAACTAACCAGGGAAAGAGATTGAAAGTCTGAAGGCAGAGAGGGATCGGGTGAATGCTTTGTAAGACACGTTTTGGTACTTTTACAAACCGACTGAATGTGACCAATCTTACCACAATTGTGACATTTAGCCTTTCGAAATCGGCAAGTTAATCGGGAATGTTTCGCACCACAGGACTTGCATTCATTCCAACGTTGAACTTGTTGATTGTTGTTGGAAGGTGAACTGCTGACAACATGAGAATTGCGTTCAAATCGCCGCGTCTGTTGTGATGGTAAATTTGTGGGCTTTCTGCGGTTGAACAAGATCTGAGGTTGATCGCAAACAGCGCTACGTACATCCTGGAATTGCTCACAAACACCTTTCGCGGTCTGGAAGGTGCAGTTCTGAAGCAGAAGTAGTCTTTGTTGGAGTTCTGGACAATTGATGCCGGCAATTAGTCGGTCACGAAGCTGAGTCTGCAACTGATCACCAAAATTGCATTTGGATGCTTGGGTTTGAAGTTGTAGAACAAAGTCACGCATGGATTGATCGGNCGGAATAACGTAATTCTCGCGTAAGTACTCCGACCAGAACTAAGGCGCGAGCGAAATAAGAACTCGTGAGGGCGACAGAAGTAAAGAATTATATTCGCGCACTTGTTAGGTACATTGTGTCTTACGTATATTAAAACAAGTACAAGTCCAAAGTCTTTATGTGCAATCACCGCAATTTATTTCTGCGGATAGGTTGTTTCAAGATCCATCCTTTTCCGGTGAACAAACGTTGATTTTGAATATAAATATCTAATTACAACAAAAATGCCGAAAACAAGTAAGCTTATTGCGTGCTCGGTGCTTTAATCCATCCAAGGCGTACCATTTTTCATTTGCATATAAGAAAATCCGTTGTCATTGATTAATGTCGCCTATTTAGTTCAGTTTTGTTGTGAAAATCACTGAATGGAAAACCATAAATGTGTGCATTGGGCTGTTTTTTTGACAATTCTTCACTTTTCACGAACCGTCCTGTTTCCGTCTAAGACAAAAAAGAAACAGTCTGTTAACTGTCCACTTCGAACCGTTAGGTTTTCCTCACCTTTTCCTAAGTGAACTCGTCGCGCTAAAAAAACGGATTACATGCCGGTGTCAGAGAGGTTTCTGTGCTGATTAGAGCTGAAGTAAGACTTCTGAACGGAATGTACGTTGAGACTGTTTTGGACAATAAAAGCTGTCGTGGGATGTGGACTACCTTGCGGAAACTCTGTGGCTCACGCATCAGTTCTTGTTCAAACGTTGAGGTACTTAACCGTCGAATTGCTTCTGCACCTGTCTCTAGCTCCTGCCCACCTACTCTCGCTACCCATGATGCAATTAACCCTGTTTCTCCAGATGAGGTTCTCCGAGTTTTGAGAAGACTCATGGCTAACAAAGCTCATGGTCCCGATGGATTATCACCTCATTTGTTGAAAGCCTGAGCCGACCAGCTTGCAACACTCAGTTCGGAATTGTTCAGTAACTGGTCGTCATCCGGAATGATCCTCGGTTATTGGAGGTCAGCCCCGATCAGACCAATCCCAAAGAAAGGATCGTCAAAGTACCGTCCAATTGCCTGCACATCTGTGTTGCAGAAGGCTTTTAAAAATGTTTCGATGCGCCGTGTGATACCCGTTGTAACTCCCATTACCCTTTGCAATTTGCGTATAAACCCTATTTATCCACACTTGACGAGGTTGTTCACATTGTTCATTCTGTTGCTTCCGTCTTAGAAAATGCTGCCGGTACCACTCATTTAACTTTTCTTGCTTTTGCTTCTCTTTACCGAAGAGTGGTCTAAAAGAGAGAGATTGGTCTAACTCATGAAGTTTTGAATGTACTAATCGACTACTTCTCCCGTAGGACCCAGTTCACTTCACTGAATCGGGTACAGCCTTCTTCTATTAACATTGAATCCAGCATTTTCAGAGTGCTATTTGTCCCCTTTCTTGATTTCCAAGTATATACAAAATCTCCCCATTCCCAGCAACTTTATCGTATGCTAATGATATTGTGGTTGTTTGCCCATCCTATATTGCAGACAGTTTCCGACCCGTCCAGGACAGTCTTAATGAACTTCACGATTGGTCTGTGACCCGATCTCTTGTACTTACCAGTAGTAAGTGCATTTAGTTTTAAAACCGATCCCCGTTATCTTTCATTAGTTAATAATTTCCCTAATCTTAGAGTTAATAATCAAAACACTCCCAAATCTGTGTCTGGTTAATACTTTAGTGTCACCCTAACCTATAACCCGTCCTGGTCTGCTTATATTATCAACGTAAAACAAAAGTTCGAAAACTATCTTTTTATGCTTACAGGATCAGGAAACTGGCCGTAGCAAATAATCGTATTTCTAAATTTGTGGTTGCCTGCATTCTTCCACACTGGATATACTTCTCCCTGATTTTAATCCCTGGACTGAAAGACAAAGAATTAACTTTATTCTCGAGATCTCTCTTTTGTCCCGCTACAGTGGAGTTGATAGAGTTTTCTCAGTTAATTTCTTAATTTCAAGCATCTTGACGCCTGTGATTCATTCATAGACAGGATAAAACGTGATCAAGTGCACTGTCTGCACCAAGATATCGCGAAAGCCCTGTCAAATCCCCGAACTCTCTCAAAATATCAACTCCTTCCTGCACCGACTTCCACATACAGAAACAGTGAAATTCCATACCTCGCTCGGTTATTGGTTAATCGTCAGACTATTCTCACCCACATCAGGGAAAAACCGCTTGAACTAATGTTTATCTCATTCACAAAAGTGTAAATTTTCTTATATTTTCTTTTTTATTTGCAATTGGTTTTATCTATTCACTGTAGGAATAGTAAATTGCTGAATATTCATCCTTCGGGTGCATAAAGCTTTTCTTGACTTGACATCGCCTCGTGAATGGATCAATGTTTACACTTCAGAAAACAGTCATCTACTTCATTCAACAATTTGAGTGAACTATAATGTGCTTTATTTCTCCTTTTTGTTAACTGACACTGGGAACTTTCCTGTGACTCCCCCGACAATATTGCTATTTCTATCTTCCCTGTTCGCACTAAATCATTGATAAATCCCTACATTTGTTGTCTGTGAATTTTTGCCTGAAAGCTATCAAACTTACACCTTGAATCTTTTTGAAACGAGCGCACGTTTCGGGTTAGGATATCATTCACGAAGACCAGTGCGTGGTATGGTAGAGGCCGCCAGAGAGACATGGGAGCCGTTCAGGTGAAATATGATCTAGCTGATAGGGCGAAAGTAGTCTGTTATGGTATTGCCTTGACAAAATCTAATGTTAGTTGGTTGTTCATCCCTGACGAACATCGGTCTCACCTTTAGCCTTCGGTCCTTAAAACCCGTAAAAAACCCTGTCTTCCTAGCAATCAATGAAAACTGACTAACTTATCTGCTTCTTTCCATCTTTTGTCCCTGACTTATTACTAACTTCCTGTTGGACATAATACTGGGTTGGAGATTTTTTTTATATACCTAGTGATGCTCGTATTCCGCTTTTCCAGGATACAATACAATAAATACCGCGCCCAGTGAAGGTACCTGTTTGAACCGATAAGGCCTTCGTGGACTGAACAGGCGGAAATGTGGTTCCCATTGAGGACACGACAAAATGAATGAACTCTGCCTTATCTCAGCAATGTTCCATACTGCAATCTCATGTATCAAAAGCCTAATAGGTTTTTTATCCTCCCCACCCACTAGTAGATGCGCATTGTTGTATTGACCATACTGAAAAGCAGCTTTTGCTCAAACAGGGCTTGTTCAATTTTTACTGTTGAAAGAAACTGCCAATCATATCTCTTTGCGAACTGCCCACAGGTGTGAGTAGTATCTCACAACACTAGTAATTTCTAACAAACGCAGAACAATTTTGCAACATTTTCAGCGCCAGTGTGTGTGGCATAACAAATCTGAATAACACATTCACTGATTCGAAAATGTAATGAAAAATGTGAACCTGTACACTAAAATTTTTTCCTTCTTCAACCCCACCCCTCAATTTGGTATTTTATAAATTGACAGATTTATCTGTTACATATGGTGGTGTAGCCAAGTGGATAGGCCACCAACTTGTGACCTGGGAGTCCCGAGTTCGAACAGCGTCACCGCCGCCTGCCTTACCAGGCAGTCTTTCTATGACCGCGGCCCCCTTTCCTGAATGTTGACTGCACATTTGTGTATTCAATAAATAGAAAGGAGGTAAAAAGACATCAAACTTACGGTTGGTAATTAGTATCTCCATTCGCTTGGTTGTAGTCACATGATGCAACAGGGTTTAGGGCCATAATCGTCACAGTGTTTATTGTAAGCAGCCTAGACAATGAAAGAACCCACCAACAATAACTGCCATGGGGATACTGGTGTAATCTTATTCCATAAACCATGGCCTGTAGAGAACATCTCAAACCGTGTTTCAAGTAGAAATATACGTTGAGCAAATGATTGAGACTGGTAATTTCACGATTTGCTTTTGAATCAAGTGATGAGAATGACTCTATTCGGTAAAACTGTGCGATTTTTACCATTTTGGTAAATGCTAAAATAATACGGACATAAATGTACATCTAAAACACAGTAAAAACAGTATCCGTTTACTGGGCGCTTTAGCGTATGGCATCAGGCTGGCAAATAAAAAAGTGGTGCAATGAATCGGGGGTCGGAGAATCCGGATCGGTTGTTGTCCTGGCTTACAATAAATTGTGCTTTTAAAGTAGATATATCAATGAACACAAGGGGACTTTTGTTGGCTCACCATTGTTCATAAACAGTCCAAAATAGAATAAGACGTTCAAGATGAATACTGCTTTTCTGATATTCACATCCAACCACTTTACCCTTCAGAGTGCACCAATACCATATCTCAATCATGTGCACGGTTGACAGGAGTGATATTCGTTTTTAAATTCTTAGACAGGTGAAGATTACATAGTAGTAATACGACAGACGGGACATTTGTTGTATACCAAACAGAAATCATGATGACGGTAAATTGTAAAAAAATGGGACTACAGAAAATTTGTTTTACTATTTTATTTAAATTATTCCCCGGCCGCACTAGGCAAGATAATGCTGCTCTAAATTGTTCCACGTAATTGACAAAGGAATTCTTTAGTTACCTTGACGTGGAGGAGGAGGAACAGTACCGTCTCTGGGAGCAAAACCGTTCAAGTTTTAGCAGGTACAAATACTGAAGAAGATCATCACATTTGAACGTATTAGAAAACCACGTGGATAGGGACGGACCATGACCACTCGGAGATTACCAGACAAGTTTTGAATGCATAAACAAAATAGTCAAGTGTATTTAGGTGTGTGGCATCACTCTTAAATCAGCAGTAAGACATATTGGAGTTTTGATTTATATAGTTTATACTTTTATTGTGTTACTCAGTCATTCCTCCAGCAAAAAGGATCACCTTGCTCCAAAAGAAAATAGTTGTTTTTTACTGTCACAGTTAAAAATATTACCGTACGCAAATGATATCTATGAAGAACTTTTGTGACGAAAATGTTTGCAACGACCGACATAGAGCACTGTAAAGCTGTTTCGTTCTGCTTGGGACTCCTAAACAGTGCGTACTTTTTGTGTCCTTGTAAGAATTCGAACCGCGAAGCCTCGGATTTGAACTTCAAACCCTTACATTCATCGTTCAAAATGATTGAGCCATTCGCAAAAGATCACCGTAGCTCAGGAGTAAGGATTTGAAGTCCCAACCCGAATGTTCGTGGTACGAGTTCTGACAGGGACACATAAAACATGCATTGCTGACGAGTCCCACAAGAGAAGAAACAGCTGTCCAGTGCTCTTTGTCGGTCATCATAAATGTTTCCATCGCGTTTAAATGCGTTTAACCGTTAGGGAACTAATAATCTCCGAAGGAGTGAAACCCACACACCCAAGATCATCAACAGTGCTTGGTGCCTGTCTCAATAACCGAATTGGCTAATCCAAACACTCACCGTCCACGTTTTGCTGGTGCTATCGAGAACCAATTTAAGCGTGTCCATGTACATAAGATGAAAGAGAAATTAGTACAGATCGCATTTTGTGATCAACTAATTGCACTGTTCACTTGAACCGATGTGTCAGTTGATGCATGGAAAAAGATCAATTTTTTTAACCCTAGACAAGGGTGCGAGCAAGACGATTACAGTTCAACCGTGTGCACGTCACTACCAAGACCGCAGACCACACACAAACACGTCAGATTGGTGTGCAAACAGGTGAAAAAAAGATGACACATGAAATAATGACTTCTGAATCCCTAAAGCTCGTTTCAATCTCACGTGATTCTGAGTTTCTGAAAACGAAGTGAAATTGAGCTGTCATCTTACTTTTCTAGCCGCCGCGGGAATCGTTTTAGTTAGGAAAATTTGATAATGTTTTCAAGGTTGTGCAAAACAAATGATTATTTCCTCTTAGAATTGCGTGTGTCCGCGATTTCCAAACAACCTCCTAATACAGGGTTAGATTCTGAGTTGGAACGTCTTACAGGGGAAAATGTGATTGTAAGGTAACACTTAACTACAGTTCGAGAATCTTGAAGAATCATGGTGCTTATGCAACCGATTTAACTGTTCGTATTACAGCTATATATCTTTGTGCATAACATTGTTTTCTTTTACAGATTGAAGCATACATTTTTGTCTAACCGCTTGGCTACTACGGGTCTTCACGCTTCATCGTTTTCATGGCTAACTTTGACTGCCCAAATTGATACGACACCCAGTAACAGTTTACTGTTCAGTATCCCACAGCACTCAGTTCAATGCTGAACGGCCAAAAGGACTGCGGTGGATCCAAGACAAGTCAGAAATTGCTTTATTCACCAGAATGGATGGATTCTCAGCTACTTGTACACACCAGGGTCATTCATCATCGCATACAGTCACGCAGGGAAAAAGTAAAATACAGCATCGTCAATTCAGGAGAACCGAGGAGTATAAATATGAAAATGGATGTGATTTACATAGGAATTTCAAACGATTTTCTCTAACGGATGCTTTCTGTGCCAGAAATCCTAAAAGATATGGGATAACGGACAAACGGTAGGCGATGGTACAAGTATACACAACTTTATAACGACACCTAGTTACAGAAATGGATAAACATTGTTTAATTTCTGTGTGTAATGGGTGAGTGATATCCGATAGCACATTGTTGCAGAAGTTTTCGCAAGAGGTAACATGCTTGTCGGCAATAACGTTGGACAAACGTAATTTGAGAATACCACTTGAGCGCGAAATATTTTTAATGGACTATTGTAGAATTGCGTAGTATTTAACCCTAATACGGGCAAATAAAAGTGGGAAGCAGTAAAAAATGATGGGTAACAGTACAAGAATATACAAATCGGGTGAGTAACTAAACTAACTAAATCGCAAAGCGGGAAATAGAGAAACCCAATCCTCGAATCTTTCCAAAAGTAGAGTTTAAATTTGGAGTTCAGGTGAGATTTCGCAGATAGTAACGCCGAGGTATTGCAGAAAATCTACTGAGGAAACAGACTGTTTGTTAAAATAGAGTAAAAAGCAGTTCCTTTCAAGAGAACACAGACGTTCTTCTTTGGCTATTGCGAAGGTAATATCCTTACATTTAGCGGCAGATAAAAGCAGATAATCTGGGTTGAAGCTGTGAGAAATGGAAATCACCTAGGAATTTGGAACCCATGATGAAATCGTCAGCATCTTGGTCAGTGGGTAGGCCTTGATTATAGCAACGGAAAAGATGACACTATTGCTCCCTGGAGCAGCCTCGCGAATTCACCGGTAGCGAGTCAGACGTTTTTCTGAGAAAATTTATGAAGTGTGTTCTACCAGTGAACTAATCTTGGAGTAAAGAGGGTGCATTGGATAATCCAGCACCCTTAAGTAGGGACAAATGCTTACCCATGTCAACACAAAAGCGTTACTGTAGTCGAGGAAACATACACCAAATGCTGTACCATGCTTGCCTAGGGATCGCAAAACCCAATTTACCAAGTGCACAAGGGCGTCTAAGGTAGAACGTTGTTTGCGATAAGCGAATTGATTGTTGTCTCGCTACCCAGTGTTAGGAATAAGGTTAATAAGTATAAATGCTTCAAAAAACTTTTGGTAAAATGGAAGTGCTGGAGATTGGTCAAAATTTCCTGGCTTCCTGTTTTGGACTGGTGTGATGCGCACAGGTCTGCAGCAGTCGACAATTTTTTTCCTCGAAGCAACGGCAAGTGGCCCCACCAGATAATACGCACATTCCCTGAGGACGACTAGACATACTCCGTCTGGACCGGAAGATTCTAATGTTCTGAGGCACTTTAGCTGTGCCTGCCCCTCATTAGAATTGGCATGCGAAACTTCTCGATGGTCAACTGATCGGAAATATGGTTCCGATACCTCAGTTTTGGTTGATGTGGAAAACATGCAGTTGAGTTCAGCTGCTGCGGGTCGAGGCCCGCGTAATCTGATTTCTGTTCCACAGAATTTTTTTCACAGGACTCTAGATTTGCTTACCATTCCTCTCACCAAGTAGGGTTTCAGTATAGAGTCTGCCACGATTTTGGATCTCAGTCTTGATCAACACTGACGTTTGTTAACTTAAGGCTAGGTCACTTTTTTAAATGCCCTTTCTTTGGTTCTTCTGAGGGTCTTCAAAGTGGGGAAGTAAAAGCTGGCGGGGCCCATGTACATAGAGGCCGTGGGGCAGCAGAAATCAAGGCAGAATTTCAAATAGCTCGTGAGGTGTTCACACTCAATCGAGACACTGATCACAATTTGTTCTAGAAACCATTTCTCTCAGTGTTGACAAGAGAGCCGTGTCGCACGGGCGATCAACAGATCACCTAAAGCGAAAGACTGGGAATTGATCTTAATAAAAGTACATGGGACTCAAGTACGAAGGTCACAGTCATACGCGTTTATCGAAGCCGCCCTTTAGGATAAGAAATGTTCGGACTCTTAGTCAGTTTGTGTTAGGTGATTTCTTCTACAGAACCAAATGCTTCCTTGTGGATTGAACCTACTGTCCAATTTTGATGTTTACTTAAGCCTATGTTGTTGTGCAAACAGCCAGACAATTTGGGATACTTTGAAAGTCATCTGGTCAGTGATAACAGTGTCCGTGTTGTACTTTGGTTTTACCACCATTATTTGCCAGAAATGACCGTTAGAATGGTTCAGTGGTATATACAGTGGTTTTTATTCTACGAAACAACAACTTTCCAATTCTGTTATCTTTAGTGTGGCAATCTCATTGCGTTCTGCTTCTCTGTGATTAATGAAACCACCCAAAATGCATGCACACTTTCATTGTACTGTTGCTATGACGTACTACTCACACTTGTGAGTAATTTGCACGTACCAAGAAGCGGTTATTGGATTTTCTCGGAAATAGTGAGTGAATTGAAGGATTTGCTTTTGTAACTACCGGAAATGCGTATCTACATTTAATTATCCCTTGGGTTTGTGGGAATTCCAAAGATTTGTTACAAATAAGACATTTTATTGCATACACGCCAACTCATCCATACCCTCACCGTTACTCATATTAAATAGCTCACTTTATCCGACACTGTCTTGTGGATTTATAACACTTTTATTATTTAAGTGGTGGATTGAAAAACATTCTTTCAATGCTTCGTTACATTCGATATGGTATTGTCATCCGTAGTTTTGATGACACCGAAAATTGTTTCCACGGTGTATTTACATCACTTCACAATCGCTATGCCCCAATCCCGAGCACGCATTAAGCTTGCATTGGACTTCATTCGGACAACGCGTGGTTTGGAAATGAAACATAACTAGTTTTAGAGTATCAAGCAAGCTTCCATTAGCATATTCGATTGTTCAGAGGCATCAGGCACTTTTGATGGTCTTGGGTGTGTGGGTTTCACTCCTTGGAAGATTGTTAATTCCCTACTAGTTGAATGCATTCCAATGCGGTGGAAATGTTTGTGATTACCGACAAAGAGCACGAACGTTCGGGTTGGGGCTTCAAACCCCTACCCCTGAGCCACACGGTCGACGGGCAGCACCCAGTACGAATGACTCAATCAATTTTTAGAGTATCGATCATGGATTAGCCAAGGTACCGGGCACTCTTGACGGTTTTTAACTCATGAATGTGCGTAGTGTGTTTGTGTGTACATGAAACATTCATTTTGACGCGCAAAAGCCTGAAAGATACCGTTCACCTATAGTCCTATTTTTATGTGATTTGAACGAGATACCAATGCGAGTGCAGCTTGTCAACAGTAAAATAACCGGTCTGCGACGTACAATAGCCTCAAGTTAACAGTCATCCAATTTGCCAGTTCCTTCGCTATCTTTTTTGTGTCGCATTAATTCCTCCCTGAATATATTGAATATACAAATTTACAGTCAACTTTCCGGACGAGCACCGTCACCATACAGAGGCAGCCGGGGAAAATACAGCCATAAGAAAGACAGGTGGATTACAGCTGCTCAAACCCGAGACTCACGGGTCATACTTTGATAACCTTACTCCATTGATCACCACTGCTGTGCGAACGAACATGCACGCAATTGCTGGGCACTCATCGGTCATCTCTTGTAGCCATTCACATTCGATTTTGATAACCAAATCAGATACCTTTTTCCCTTTTCATTATGCTTTGTAAATATGCAACGATGTCATTTTCAAGCAGAGCGAAGCCATACAACACAGAATGGGGAAAGTTAGAGGGTGATGGTGGTGAGATTCGAACTTAGGTCCTCCGGGGCGACAATTTGGTAACCTTTACCACTTCGCCACTAACGCTTAACACTGAACTGATAAAATCACGAACTATTACTATATGCAGTCGAACATAGTTATGGTCCTTACTCAATGGCGTATAAAACAACTGAAAATTAAGGGTGAAACACACTGGGTGAGAATAAATACAAGCAGCTTTAGTAACGAGCTTGAAATCGGGAACGGGTTTGAATCCGATTTCACCTACCCCTATGTTAGTTCGTCTGAAGTGAATGGCTTTCGTTCTGAAAGCTGACTAGCGGAGTACTTCCATTTGGAAGTGAAAATGTGATTTATGTTGTCCGGCAAAATAGCGGTCACGTGAAGGTGATGAATGGTTTGGTTTTACCATGTTCTGAATATCGTGGTGGTGCACTGAGTGAATGAAGCGTGAACTGAAAAGCTAGGAAGTACTGGACAGCTGTTTCGACCCCCAGTTGGGTCACATCAGCAGTGCGCGAATCTATCGACCCAACTGAGAATCGCGAACCCGGGACCTCATAAGCAGAACGCAAGCATGCTACCCACTCGGCCACCCCGGGGCAGCTGATCAAACCGTTTTGCATGACACGTTCAAATGTTTCTAAGCGACTCAGTCTAGTGCTGAGATGCCCAAGATACGATTCCTGAATGAAGATCACACATATGGATTGCAGTATCTCGTGTATGTTCATTCTTACTGTCCTCTTTACCCGATGAAATGCAGCGCATGATCAAAATAGAGGCGATAATCATGGAGTAATGGCCGTTAGGATCGACCGAGTTAGTGCTCTCCGTGGGTGTCTACACTCGCGACGAACATGTTCGTTTGGAAAAGGTATGTGCTCTTGGCGATTTTCAGTGACAAAACCAAACGTGGACGCAAAAATATGTTTGCGCGGAAACAGACACCGGGGAGAGACTGACGCATCCGATTTTTCCATATTGGTTGCGGGTTCAATTTGCTACCGAGCTTGAAATTAGCTTCACAAATCCGAATACAAAATAATTCATTCCAAAGCAAATATTGTCAAGTTATCATGTCAGTCAGACATTTCTTTTAGAATCCAGCCGCGAGAGCGTTTGCCAGTAATACTTTCAACGATGACGTGCGCCGACGATGACTATTCGGCATGCTTTATGAAATTGCTCCTGATCGCAGAAAGCCAACAACAAGAGAATCTCAGTTCAGTTGCATTTGCAAATAATTCCCTACCGGAAGTTTGCTGCTTATGTCAGATGGAAATATATCGAAGTAGCAAAACGTTTCTCGGTATCTGAGCTCGTTGGCTCAGTGGTAACACACACGCCTTCCATGCGATGGGTTCGGAGTTCAAATAGCGGATGGTATGCATTACCGATGAGCTCTCATATTAGGGCGAAACTCCAGTACAGTACTTTCGAGTGTATGGTTGGCTGGAAGACCTAAGCAATATGCTTGAAAATGAAGTCTGATGGATGGTCAGTTCTAATCCTTCTGCATCAATCTTGCCTGAACCGAGGTACTCAAACGCCTGTCCTGTAACAGTTACGTTTACATCACATTATTCGATCATATGAGGACCATCAACCGTATGATTTGATTGAATGACGGATTTAGAATCTGCGGAATTCCATACACAGTGAAAAGGAACCGCATAAAAGCGGGTAGATTTGACGAACTATCGTTCTTTTTCAGCTGACTTGTTACGTTGGACTGATGCACGAACGTGAAGCAGATTACTTTGAATTGGAATTGGAATTTAATCAGCGCGTTTTAATGAAAACATTAGTAAGATCCGCGATACAAATGCACTTTAAATAAGGAATTCGTTGTCGTTCAACTGACGAATTACTACGACCGAACATAATCCCAGGATCATCAAAGCGAGTACATGGATGATAACCAGAGGGAAATTCAACATGTGTATTCTTTCGTCACGCAAAAAGTGCATAAGTGAATAGTGAAAGGTAAAAGCTATATCACTGCAGACAAGTATTGACTGAACTCGTGCAACGTGCCTCTAATTGTGGAAATACATTTCAGTTTCCATTATCATAGTTGTACATCGATAGCTGTGGGTGAAGAGTGCTTATTCCGAAATTGCTCACCCACTACAGCGTTCTTAGTTCTCCTGCAGCACCGTTTTTTAATTAGCGCGACCTTGGGTGTCACGAAAAATGTTTGTGGCATTTCGACAGTTTCTGCTGAAAAATGAAAAATATTTAATGCAAAGCAATTTGGAAGTTCGTTCATTTTTAACTAGTGATTGTTGTTTCATGAGGCTCCAGTCCCTTGTCGATTTCATTCAATCACCGTCTAACAATTGTGAGTTAAGTGTGATCGAAAAAACTTTCCTTTGTTAGAAATAGGGATAAGTTAGTTACCTCGAGAACGATCGTCAGTGTTTAGGGTGCGGCATGTATTAAGGGAAACTGGAAAATACTGTTTGACAGTCAACTTTGTTGAATCCATTGCTCAAAAATAAAGAACGGCGAATAGAACAATGGCAGAAGGAAAGAACAATTAATATCTGTACGATGCCCATGAGTCATTTTTATAAGTAAATTCTAACGACATTTTTTCTGATGCTTCGTTATTTCACAACTGGTGTTCCAGTAACCTTCGCGTTGCAATCGAGAAATCGTACATTTTAATGGTATTCGAATAACAGGAGAAAAGTCATAGGTGTATATCTGATCAACTATATTGCGTCTCATGTGGGGTAATATCATACCCAATTCTCCGTGAATGAGGCTCGACACACTAATCGTTGAGAGGAAAAAATATGATGAAATTCAGGATGTTGCACGAGTTTGATCAAACTACTATTATCCCCTTATTAGACCATGGTAAAACTTTATCTTTGAAAAACCCCTTCCTGACATCAACTTGAACAGAATACTCAGTGTAATGCAACGTTACACAACAACATATGACTAAGAAAGTTCAGTGATATGACAAATTGTGTCTACTGTAACAAAATGAAACACACAAGTAACGGTCTTGTCCACAAATCCGATTTAAAGGATTGTGTCAATAAGAGTCCATCAGGCTGTTTATACGTTGCAATATGGAATTCAAATTTTGCGTTACATATACGAATATAGATAAGCCGCCTCAGTTCATTGATAGACATTCCATCACTGTTGTCGGAATTTCCGATGCATTCAATGCATCCCGTTGATGGCGGTATAGTTCTACGTAAAAATCACGTACCATCCAACGAAAAATGTGTGCCAGTTGTCTAATGGAACTACTAAGTTATAATAGATGGAATTAAACTTGTTCACTAATTTTGCCTCAGAAGCAGCGCATTGGTGATAGTTGATCAATACATACGTTTAAAATCAATGCCGTTCTTGGCGTTAGGTTGACCTTTTCAAATTTTCAAATTCCGATTTCATGAAACTATTTTATGCTCTTACTACTGATGAGTAGCATGAATGAAACTCATATTTTTTCGGGGAAGATGCATTTTGTCGAGATCTGACTCCAGTGGAACCACCTAAAACGTGAGGCACTCGTGCATCTATTCGTTATTCTTACAACCTTCACCGTCATGAATTCTCTCTGGTTACTTTGACACAGATTCGAATAGTTCAGTCTTCCCTGTACCCCCTCATCGAAATGGGCATTCCTGGGACAGTACCCAAAACCGACGCACAAAATTGTTTGGTTAACGGTTGTAAAAAGGGAAACTGAAAACAGGTAGATGATCCGGTGATCGTAGTTGCCCGGAGGGGACGTTTGGTTCAAGGCATTTTCATTGGTGAAATCAGTCGTGTTTGGGTCACAATCGAAAGCGGTGTTTGCTGATCGGTGAGATTACGCTCCAGAGGAAACCACCGGAGTGCAGTACCGAATAATGCTATCGAGACAACAGTCTGCGTTGACGAAAAAGCACACTGAGGCCCTAAATAGTCTCAAATCAAATACACCGTTGGCCGACTTCCGCTCGACAAAGGATCTGGTACCGATGTTATAGATTTGACCGAATTCGAGGAGAAAATGTGTTTATTACTAAGTGACGAAACAAAGTTTATGCTTGAAGAGGAAAGGCCACAGGATCCTCGCGAACTCGAAAAGAAGATATCACCAGAGATACCATTTTTACTAGAAGGAAAGTTCATCACCGAAACCACCGTGAGAAAACCGAAATCAATCAATATGGGCTACCAAATTGAATAAACCTGGTATACCACTTCGACCAATCGTGTCTATGCGAAATTCTCCACAACACAGGATAGCCAAGTGGTTCGTTAAAATACTGGAGCCGGTAAGAAAATTCATTGCAAAGTACTTCTTGAAGAATAGTTTCGAACTTGCAAATGTTCTTGATAAGCTAATCATAAATGACTGTTATATGGCACCTTTCGAAATCGTTTCGTTGTTCACCAATGTTCCCGTTGTGGAAGCTATACAAATCATTTGTGACTACGTGTTGAAGAAAAAAATCCAGTTGGGCATCCCGCTTTCTGTCCTGGAGCACCTAATTATTCTATGCACAACGGATGTACA
>UZAN01040006.1:73926-97218 GCA_900618425.1 Echinostoma caproni | reverse complement strand
CCTCATCTTCTCTTCTTAATCTGCCTCCTTTTCTTCCTCATCTTCTTCTTCTTCTTCTTCTTCTACTTCTTCTTCTTCTTCCTTATCTTCTCCTCGTGTTCTTTTTTTTTTCTTCTTTCTCATCTTCTTCGCTTCTTCTTCCTCATAATCTTCTTCCTCTTCTTCTTCTTCTTCTTCTTCCTCATCTTCTCTTCTTCTTCTTCCTTTCTTCGTCTTCCTCTTGTTCTTGTTCTTGTTCTTTCTCGTCTTCTCTTTTTCTTCGTCTTCTTGTTCTTCCTCATCTTCTCTTCTTCTTCTTCCTACTGTTTTTCTTCCTCCTCTTCTTCTTCCTCATCTTCTCTTCTTCTTCTTCCTCTTCTTCTTCTTCCTACTGTTTTTCTTCTTCTTCCTCATCTTCTCTTCTTAATCTGCCTCCTTTTCTTCCTCATCTTCTTCTTCTTCTTCTTCTTCTTCTTTCTTATCTTCTCCACCTGTTCTTCTTTTTCTTCTTCTTCCTCATCTTCTCTTCTTCTTCCTCATAATCTTCTTCCTCTTCTTCGTCTTCTTCTTCTTCCTCATCTTCTCTTCTTCTTCTTCCATTCTTGGTCTCCCTCTTCTTCGTCTTCTTGTTCTTCCTCATCTTCTCTTCTTCTTCCTCATAATCTTCTTCCTCTTCTTCGTCTTCTTCTTCTTCCTCATCTTCTCTTCTTCTTCTTCCATTCTTGGTCTCCCTCTTGTTCTTGTTCTTGTTCTTCCTCATCTTCTCTTCTTCTTCTTCCTTTCTTCGTCTTCCTCTTGTTCTTGTTCTTGTTCTTCCTCGTCTTCTCTTCTTCTTCGTCTTCTTGTTCTTCCTCATCTTCTCTTCTTCTTCTTCCTTTTCTTCTTCTTCCTACTGTTTTTCTTCCTCCTCTTCTTCTTCCTCATCTTCTCTTCTTAATCTGCCTCCATTTCTTCCTCATCTTCTTCTTCTTCCTCTTCTTCTACTTCTTCTTCTTCTTCCTTATCTTCTCCTCCTGTTCTTCCTTTTCTTCTTCTTCCTCATCTTCTTCTCTTCTTCTTCCTCATAATCTTCTTCCTCTTCTTCTTCTTCTTCTTCTTCCTCATCTTCTCTTATTCTTCTTCCTTTCTTCGTCTTTCTCTTGTTCTTGTTCTTGTTCTTCCTCATCTTCTCTTCTTCTTCTTCCTTTTCTTCTTCTTGCTACTGATTTTCTTCCTCTGCCTCATCTTCTCTTCTTCTTCTTCTTCCTTTCTTGGTCTTCCTCTTGTTCTTGTTCTTGTTCTTCCTCGTCTTCCCTTCTTCTTCGTCTTCTTGTTCTTCCTCATCTTCTCTTCTTCTTCTTCCTCTTCTTCTTCCTACTGTTTTTCTCCTTCTTCCTCATCTTCTTCCTCATCTTCTGTTCTTCTTCTTCCTCTTCTTCTTCCTACTGTTTTTCTTCCTCCTCTTCTTCTTCCTCATCTTCTCTTCTTCTTTTTCCTCTTCTTCTTCTTCCCACTGTTTTTCTTCTTCTTCCTCATCTTCTCTTCTTCTTCTTCCTTTCTTCGTCTTCCTCTTGTTCTTGTTCTTGTTCTTTCTCGTCTTCTCTTTTTCTTCGTCTTCTTGTTCTTCCTCATCTTCTCTTCTTCTTCTTCCTCTTCTTCTTCCTACTGTTTTTCTTCCTCCTCTTCTTCTTCCTCATCTTCTCTTCTTCTTCTTCCTCTTCTTCTTCTTCCTACTGTTTTTCTTCTTCTTCCTCATCTTCTCTTCTTAATCTGCCTCTTTTTCTTCCTCATCTTCTTCTTCTTCTTAATCTTCTTCTTCTTCTTAATCTTCATTATCTTTTTCTTCTTCTTCCTATTCCTCATCTTCACTTCTGCTTCTTCATCTTCTCTTCGTCTTCGTCTTACTCGTCTTCTTCTTCTTCCTCATCATCTTCTTCGTCGTCTCCTCCTTCTTCCTCTTCTTTTTCTTTTTCTTCCTCTATTTCTTCCTATTCCTCATCTTTTTGTTCTTCCTCTTCTTGTTCTTTCTCTTCTTGTTCTTCCTCGTTTTCTTCTTCTTCTTCTCTTCTTCCTCACCTTCTCCTCTTCTCTCTGATCTTATTCTTTTTCGTCTTCTTCCTCGTCTTCTTCTTATTCCTCATCTTCTTCTTCCTATTGTTTTTTCTTCTTCTTCCTCATTTTCTATTCTTCTTTTTCCTCTTTCATCCTCATCTTCTCTTCTTGTCCCTCACCTTCTCTTCGTCTTCTTCGCCTTCTTCCTTTTCTTCTTCTCCTTCTTCTTCTTCTTCTTATTCCTCATGTTCTTTTACCTCTTCTTCTTCTTCCTCTCCTTTTTCTTCTTTTTATTCGTTATCTTCTCTTCGTCTTCCTCTTCTTCTTCTTGATATTCTANATATTCTACTTCCTCTTCATCTCGTCTCCTCCTTCTCTTCTTTTTCTTCCTCTTCTTCTGCTTCTTCGTCATCTTCTTCTGTTTCCTCTTGCCCTTCCTCCCCTTGTTCTTCTTCTACTTGTTCCTCATCTTCTCCTTTTCTTCTTCCGCTTCTTCTTCCTCTTCTTCTTCTTCCTACTGTTTTTCTTCTTCTTCCTCATCTTCTCTTCTTAATCTTCCTCCTTTTCTTCCTCATCTTCTTCTTCTTCTTCTACTTCTTCTTCTTCTTCCTTATCTTCTCCTCCTGTTCTTCCTTTTCTTCTTCTTCCTCATCTTCTTCTCTTTTTCTTCCTCATCTTCTCTTCCTCTTCCTCTTTTTCTTCTTTTTTTCCTCTTCTTCTTCCTCCTCATCTTCTCTTCTTCTTCCTTTTCTTCTTTCTCTTATTCTTCTTCTTGTTCTTCCTCTTTTTCTCTTCTTCTTCTTATTCCTCATCTTCTTCTCCCGCTTCTTCTTCTTCTTCTTCCTTTCCTTCTTCTTCATCTTTTCATTTTCACTCACTTTCTTGTTGAATATACGGAGCCAATATTTTAGGAAGGAAGCAGCGGCAGCCAAGTATAGGCTGCCATATAAAACACAGAGAATAGAAGACGTGTGGTGGTAATGATTAGACTTGAACTGAAGTCCTCTTGTGGTGACCTTTACAGCTTGACCACCACTCTGTAGACCGAGATGAGAGAGCAAATACTTTTATACACATATTACATATACATTGTTGGTATGGTGGCTCGGATAAGTGAGATATTATTCTATGACTGCATAAGATGTGAATCCGATTGTGTATAACTCAAGATGCTTTGTTTTGAAATTGCTTTCTTCCTTTCTCTGAATAGTACCGAAACAGCAGTTAAGCGATGAAACGAATTGATGAAGACAGTTACAAGATGCATTCTCTCTGTTGACCAACGAACCATACATAGAGTTTTTCGTCACCATTGCGCACCCTATGATGAACATACACACACTTGCTAGTGTAAGTTTTAGTTTCAAAATACTCTCAAACACACTGTCCGTTACAAATACACTTCGAAAAGCTCTATCTACGTCATCCATACACTGCAGTTTCAGCCTTGTATTTACATACAACCCTGCTTGGGGTAATTCTGTTTTACGAAATCTCGCATGTGTGCTTGTTGATAGACAGACATGTTCCCCAGAAATACATAACTCCTCCCTTAATTGATAAATTCAATAATTAATTAGTTTTCCACTTCAACTGATTCCGTAGAATGACATCCAAATATATGAAAATATGAAAGACAAAACCATATTATTCAATACATATGATTACTAGACGTCTAATCCAGTTTACCATCTGTCTGTTTGTTAATGTAAAGCATGAAAATCAGATAGAGTTCACAGATCTCCTATTTGGTCTCTCTAGAATAAAGAACTGCCAGATCAGTTAGCCTAAATTTCTGTACTCATCCATTCAAGCGCAGCAATTATATCATCATGATGCCTACCGTAAACACAACGGGTTTGATAAATTTTATAAATTCAATTAGCCAAGTGAGAAATTGGAAATGTAATCAGTAGTCAGGTTGTCATAACCCCGGAGACCAGTGTTGAGATGGGCGAGCCGTGATGCTTGCAATAACCTCGGAACGATTGGTTGTGCTATATCGTGGAAATGGAAAATGATAAAACGGTCTGATTGGCTACCCGGTGGTCAATTGGGTAACATGCTTGCGTTCTGCCTGTGAAGTCCTGGTTTCAATCCCCAGTTGAATCGAGGGATTTGCACTGCTGAAGAGACCCAACCAGGTCGAAGCAGCTGCTCAGTGCTTACTAGTTATTCAGTTCACTTCTGGCGACAGTAAGTTGCTCTACCTTGTGGTGGTTGAATCGTTTTTTGGCTCTGTCTGTTGAGTGAGTATTTGTTTTTGGCTTGTAAGAAGCGGTTACGGGAGACTAGGCTGTGTGAGCACCGCTAAAAACGGAATGCTAAGCTTTTAAAATGTACAGCGCAGTTACAAGCGTGAATAAATAACTGCGGGGGGAGTGTAGTTTGCCCGAATTGGAGAAGTGTAGAGGATGAAGATACAAGCCTATGAGAAAATTCTTAGTTTTTTCATCACATACAAGTGGAGATCACCATAGGAAAATAAAAATACTGTAAAAGGGAGAGTAGGGAAACGTCCACGTAGGTTAACGTTCATTGGTTATACGTTTGAAGAGCCTAAGGTTGTTATTTTTGGGGAAAGACAGAAAGTGGAAGGGTGTTCCAAAATTAGGCCATTTGAGGAAAAATAGAAGATTGGGGCAGAGAAGTATGAAATTTGGGAACCAAAAGCTGATATGGACGACTAGGAGTCTGTGTACGGAAGCCCTAGTTAAATGTTACAAGAAGAGGAACTGCCCAGTGAATCTACAAAAAATAAAATTGTAGCCGTAGAGCAGGGAAAGGGAAGCAACTAACCCTATGTCAGTGACTGAAGACTGGATGTTATAGAAGGATCATTGATCAGCCGGATAAACTTTCTCTTTTGCATTTTTAATTCCTTTTATTCCATACACAGTGATACAATCTTCTGGAAGGGGGAAGTGACCAATCGAAGGGCAGCCATGTAACACACAAATGAGGAAAGTCAGATGGTGATGGTGGGATTCGAACACACGTTCTTCAGGGTGCTAATTTAGTTACTTTACCTCTAGGCAATTACCGACTTGTTGAACACGCTCAAGAAAGGAAGGAAAAAACAAATCCACAGCCCGCACGTGACTGCAGTATTCAAGAGTAGGGTGGATCTGAGCTTTGCACAGTAGAAGTAAATGAGCTGATACAAAGAAGTGCCTGACGCAAAATAAAAATACAATCTTGCACGCAGCATGAGAAGCAAACTGATCTATGAAAGCGGACCAGCGTTAAGAAGTTATAGGTGATCCAAGAGGAGAAACGGAGTCTGCAGAATGCTGCTGTGTGGAATTAAAAGATGAGTAGGGTGAGGGGAGAATGAATGGTGTTTTGGAGAAATTGAAAGAAGTCAATTTTTAAAAACATTACATAAAACATGGTTGACATTTCTTTAGGAGGAAGTGTATTGATGATCAGAGTACAGTGGCACACTAGCTACACTATAGTCACGATCGATGTTTGTTTGGGCATGGCCCGCGATGCGGTAGAAGAGGGAGCAGCAGCGTCGGCAGCAGAATGGATTAGGTCGACAGTTTTTGAAAGGAGTTCATTGATAAATAGAATAATGGTGGGCGAAAATACTGAACCTTGGGGAACGCCAGCCTTCTCAGGGAACAGCTGAGATAGAACCCCATCAGCTTGGACGGAGGTGGTTCACTAACTGAGGAAACTTGAACTCCATGCTTCGAGGGCCGGAGGGAACGCGAACATGGGCCATCGTGGAAAACTCGGTCCAAATCCTTTTAGATTTCCAGTAAGATCAACCGTGTTTCTCAGGGGTTATCGAGTGTTGTCGACCAGGATTGTGAGACAAAGGCCAGCAAGTCACTGGTGGAACGCCGCTGCCGGAAACCATACTCGCGGTTACTTATTAGTCCTTCAAGTTTGAAGGACGTGCGTATTTGGTCGTAAATGATTGTCTGAAATACCTTCGAAATAGTATATTTGAGAGAAATGTGTCGGTAATTTTAGGGATCAAGAAAGTCGGCACTTTAGGAATGTAAAAATCACAACTTGTTTCCAATGGTTGGATGAATTGAAATTTGGAGGGAATGATTAAAAAGATGACCTGAAATGGTATTCGGGAGGACACATTGTGAGAACAATGAGTGGAATACCATCCGGATAGGGTGGTTTATTTTCGTTTAGAGTGCTCAATGTTTAATGGATATTTTATTGATAATGAGAGAAAGAACAGGGTCGTCAGTGAAATAGGAAGCAAGTGGACGAGTAGAATATTTTGTTAGAGGGGCATTAGTGGTAACTGAGAAAGCAAATCTTCAGCTTTTTCTTGTGATTGACTTAGACGATCATCAGAGGACTAACAGATAAAGGGGGAGGGGAAGTTGAAAGGTCAGAAACTACGGAGAATCGCTTTGTCAAGGATCCAAAACTTTCGGCTATCGGTGTTCAACCAATTTGTATTATGCACTTTCAAATCTGGGAGTTCGTGTCCTTTGCAAAGAAGTGTCCAATGTTCGAAGATAAACGATCAACGATGGAGGAGTTTCCACTATTGCGGCAACGATATAGATTAGACAAGTCACGGTTACCATAACCTGAAATTCACGACTGGAAAAGGCAGGGATTAGGATTCTGGAGGTGACGAGTGATTAGTGGATAATGATGCAGACACCAGATTTGGGTAGAAAGTACGAATCAAAGTTGAATTTGGGTACTTGAAGTTGGGAGGTATCTAACGGTCAATAAAGATGAGGGTAGAAGGATAATGGAGAAAATGGTGTAAAGAACCAATGTTGCGATTCAGTCCGCGAATGTTGGCGATGAGGATGAGTTCGTGAGTGCATTGCGAGTGCATAGAACGATTGAGGAAGCCAGATCGTGTGTGACTTCGTGTTGTCATGTTCATGTTATGTAAAGGAAACCGGCAACCATGATCCTGAGACTTGGGATGGCGGGTCACATAAAGTTTCAATAGATCAGTCCTGGTAGTGAACCGGGTGTCGAATGAACCGCCTACCATCTGAAAACATGTGAAACAGGTGAAGAAATTATAATTGAAACAACTGCTATTCCGTGGATAACAATGGAATAAATCACGGAAACTACCTCAGTTAGCTGAGACCTACCGCCAACAGGTGTGTTTCGAGTTGAGTGGTAAAACAGATAAAAATATATGAGTGAAAGAGAAGAGTTATCGATCGCACAATGGGAGAAATTGATGTGATTTTGAGAAAGAAGAGGGAATGGATGCAATAATGAAGTCAAGAGAGAAGGGTGATCACCAGTACAGGTAACACAGAGTGAACGATCATATATCCGGTCCCAAGACCAAATTAGCCCCAAATATTTTACAATGTTCAATTTTCTTTTCCTAACACCTTTTTATGATTAACTACTGATATACATTCAGAAATTTATTGTGACGTATTGACGTGACAACGAATCACTGAAAAAGAGCTTGTTCGCCTTTCTGTCTTCTACTTGTGATGTGGTTTTTAGACTGTTCAGAAGTGGCAATTTTGTGTTAACTGCTTCNAGGTTACAGGCTAATGCGTTTATCACAGCTCGTGAGCAACGTCGTTCGCAACGTTTAGGTCAGGTTAAAACCGCACTATCTCCCGGACAAAATCGAAGTGAAGAAAGCTGTTATTTCTTCGTTCGAAGGTGATGGCTTAGACCGCTGGTTATGTTCGAGGTAAACTCTATTTGCTTACTCTGCCCCCAAAGGACTCGTTTTTACACTTCACCTTCCATGGCCAAGTGTCAAAAACATAAGAAAACATAGTGTGTCACTTGATTTAAGTGGAGAAATGTCACAATAACCACAAAAAACCGACCTGTCTTTCACACATGCACAGAGAAACACACACTTCCTCTCGAACCTTTAACCGCTGCTTGCGTGCCTACCTCAGGGCACTACGCTTTTTGGTGGTAGGCAGCTGNTGTAATGTCGTCGGGTTCAATACCACACCTACCCTATCGGGGCCTTATGTGGTTCGCCACTCCAAGTCCCGGGGATTAGGTTATCGGTTTCCATTACTGAACAGCCGATCCTCGTGACTATGTGGGTTTTTCCGTCTGCTGTCCATCACACGAAAGTGTGTAATAAAAATTGGCCTTGGCCTATCCAATGGATATCAATTTGGAAGCAGGCTCTAACCATACGGTCCGTGAGAGCATGGTAAGTAATCAGTGAAAACAATCGTTAGCTTGCCAACTCTTTTGGAAGCAAATCTTTCCAGTTTTCCAGAGGTAATTTGGTTGTATCGAGAGGAGTAAGTTTTCTATTTGGTACTCCCATTTCTGTATGAGGGTTATGCTCAGCATTTCATTTTTATACATTGGTCATATGGTATCTTTCTTAGGGCTGACAACCGCGGTATTTGCACTTATCCAATTGGATTATGACCAATACGAAATCCTCCCACGGTCTTTGTCCATTATTGTACTTTCTGATGGGGTCAATCTGAGCTAAGCAATTCAATTTCACCTCGGAGATGGCTTGTTTGATTCCATACAGGTGATTAGGATCGGGAATTGTATTCACTAACTGTCATGTGAATGCAGAGTATCAGTCAGTCATCACTGGAAAGCGCTACTATCACCCTATGGCTATATTATTCGGTAGGTTAGTTATCACCGGCAAAGTAGATGAACTGAATCTATGGGAGTCTAAAGTAAGATCTTTGAATCCGAATGAAAACTGCACATTTATCAAACAAACTAAAACACCCAAGTTGCTTCCCCAAAAGTACTCATACTATTTTCCATTTTCAGTTAATGAGATCTATGAGGGAAAAGGTTTGGAAAAAAACTGGATTTATTATTTCTGAAAAAGCACAGTAATTAAGTTCTATCTAAAGCAATATCGTGGCCGATTATATTTCAGGTGCATGACCAACGGGCACAGGGAACAGGGGCTAAGAGAGGCTTAATACAATGATAGAGTACTGACACTTACGCTAGGAGTAAACGATTTTTTGGTGCACTAATATAGTTGGCAAAATGTTTGAGGATCACGTCCACAAACAACTTTGATGGTTATTTTTGTTTAAATGCGAGAAAGTTTAATTTAATCGCTCTATTAGTGACACATAGTTTGAAATATTTTTCATCAAAACCTTAGTTGGTTTTAATCTGAAGATTCTCTGAAGAGTTCAGCCCGGATTCTGATATTGGAAGAGTTACCAGTGGTTCACTCATCAACTCCAAATAAAATAGTTCCGTATACTTCCTTCTGGGTTTCGAAATGTCTTGTGATTGGCGAGGAGGGTTGAGGATATTTTATAAAACAACTGAATTCAACTCGAGTGACAATTACTCCGTAGTTTTCCTACGAAGTTGCGGAGATAAAGCTTCTGAGCAGCTGGAGAAAAATGACAGTTATTTTTATGAGGCGATTACGCAGTGAGCTGTCTAAAGTGTTTTTATCTTGATGCATAAATGAGTGAATAACTTTTGTTGTAGCAGTCAAGGGCTGGGTATTGTCTACGGCGAGTGAGATCTTTGATCGAAAACTTTGGGCATTAGCTATCGCCAGCCATTTTTATTGAAAACGAAATCCAGCTATTACCGTCTGAAGGTTTAAGTTTCTTTGGTTCACATGGTAAGATGAAGCAGCTGATTAGAAAATTCCATGTGTCCAAACACGATTTTGCATAATTTAAGATTTTCAACTCGTTCTGAGCAACTTATCTCAGCATGAGACTTTAGGGTTTTGATTCGGTCGGGAATTTTCTTGCTCCATGGAAACATAGGTGTGATGCAGGATTTTATTTGATTCCATGGTCATTTTTCTTTTTGAAACCTCGGAGGTCAGTACTGAGACGGGCGAGGTTTTATTGTCCATGACAATCATGGAAAGATCGAATATATTATACCTTATCTAGGGAAAGTGTGTGACTACTGATCAGCTGCCCGGTGGTCACACAGGTAGTGAACATATCTGTGTCGTTCGCTGTTGATCCAAAGTTGGCTGATGAAAAACTGATGAAAAACTCGAGGGAACGGATAAAGCTAAATGATATTTTAGTTGGCATTTTGCGTGCTCCGTATATACGGGACTTCACTATGACGGTTTGTTTGCTACACTATTCCACCCCATCTCATCGAATATTGCGGTGCGTCTCAACAGACAGTTTGAAAGCATATCATCACAGAAAAAGTATGACATATTTGCCAACTCATGCGACAATTGCTTTTTATTTTTAACCTACTTCCTAGACGTTACCCGACGTTTATCAAAGATTAAAAACACTTACATGATTGAAACTATGTTCACAACTCATAGGAAATACAACTGTACCCAATGGTACTGCGGGAAACACAACTAATAAAAATACTTTCATTGAAAACGTGGATTAATTTCTTAGTCAAATCAATAAATAAGGTTCTCTGAACAGCAAGATCAGGTGCATTGATTCCTATATTTTAGGAAATCTTTTACGAATGAAAAGCGTCCCGACTGATTGATTTTCTGTGCTGCTTCTTCAAAGTGTTTCATGAAAATCAAGCACTGTCCCGCCAAAGTTTGAATAAAGCATATCCTCCAAAACTACGTTGTAAGTCTCATATGCTCTGATACAAGACTCTCATACTGTTGCATTAAGCTTTGAGCCTACGGATAAACATACAGGCATTTATATTTTAACAAACGTAGGGTTGAAGTCTTAGTTCAAAAAGATTTCACACCGCAGCCTTTACATGAGCTTTTCAAGGTCACATTAGGTGACCCAATATTGAAATAATAGGTGTCATTTTATTGGCTTATTCGGGTTTTGTTGATATTCTTATGGGGTAACGTCCGTATTTTCCATTTTAAGTGACCTTGAGACACTTTGTAATGTTCATAGTTTACGTTGAACACATTTATAATCACGTGTTTCATTATGATCGATTTGTATCTGACATCATACTCGATCCAAAAGACTTGATGTGTACAGCGACAGACAACTGTATGACATTGCAATTAACAACTATCATTCTCCCGGCTGTTTTGACAATCGGAACGGGGAAAGTTTGGAGCAAATGGAAACGGTTGTCAATCTAAACCCGCCACGGGGTATCAATTGATAGGGTGCTCATTGCGCTTAGATTACTTTATATTCTGAATGATGCAATTGGAAACGGTACTGAATGAACGTTTCATAAAGCCGTTGGGTTTCAGTGCTATCAGTGGAAAAGTGTAAACTCGTCAAAAACCGGTTGACTGACATTCGTCTTCGTGATGACTTCCCAATTCAACAGATAGCGTACTGGAATCCTCCCTCTCACGCTTTCAGACGGTATCGCTCGAGTGAATTCCATCGTGATCAGTTCTGTCAGAAACTTTCAAATGGTTCCACTTTTGTTATCTTGGGAGTAGATTGTATTGCAGAAATTCATTCCACAGGTTGAACCTTGGATGCGCTGAAAAAAAAGCAAGACCGGGAAATAAGCATGTTTCCTGATTGTCATCGACTGTCACAAATATTCACCATGTCTTAAACCCCGTCAAGAATTCAGAGAAGAAAATGGAATATTGTTGGTTTCTTTTCGATATCAGTGATTTATACACGACGCAAACCGGAGACGGTTAAACTAGCTACCATAGTCTGCGTAGACGTCGATAGTTATACAGATTGAGAAAAGAATCTCATTGCGAGATGAGTAGATCTGCATTGAAAATTGAATTTCCTGAAGTAAACGGAATACTCCTGCTTCCGCTATGGTCCGGATGTGATTTTCATCCGGCTTCAGTTTAATTATGCAATGATAGTCGGGTGCGGCGGCAAATATATTATTCACAAATGTTGTCTGATTAAACTTCACGAGGCTTGCAATGATGTCAAATTTATGAGCTCAGTTCATTGACCTCAAGCTATACCAAATATTAATCCAGGTTTCTTGCAGTTACTCATCTGCTCATGCGGCTTGTATGGGCGTTTTAACAGGAAGAAAGAAACGAATACATCCACTGACAAATCGAAAAGCAAACAACTCTGTGCCAGGTAAAACAAGCAGGAATTCGTTTGTTAACACTTAATTCCGAGCTATAAAAGACTCGTTGTTTGTGAGATTTCATTTTCCATCGGGGTAGCTCGTTCTCACTATTCTGGGGGTTCCGAAATATGGGATACATTTGTGGCTTCTTTTTAAAGCAAGAAGCAAGACAAATGCATGCAGGCAAGTTTCTGTACTGTACATTGGAATCGAAAAATTGCTATACATTTTGTTGAGTGGATTTACAGTGCGTTCTTTCGTTTCGCGTTCAAGCTGATGTATCATTATCCTAGTGACGGTTGGGATAAAAAATATACTTGAAATATCCTCGGGTATGGGAAATGCTGTATCTTGTCCTTCCTAGAATTTCGCACTATTTAATTCATAAATCGATAGGTTCTATCTATAGTCAAATATGAGTACCCTTTCCTCACCACAGTTCTCCTAATTCGTAGACGATCGATAACAACAAAAATATATATACTAAATAATAGCAAACATCTTTAACATAAAATTACTTTTAAATGGGAACTCGTCGTGTATACAGCAAATAAAGCGTGAACTGAAAAGCTCGGAAGCACTGGACAGCTGTTTCGGCGCGGTTAGGTCTCATCAGCAGTGCGAATCCACCGACCCGACTGGGGGTCGAACCCGGGACTTCATGGGCAGAACGCAAGCGTGCTACCCACTACGCCACCGGGCAGCTGATCAGACGGTTTTTCGTTTTCCATTTACACGATATAACACAATCCATCTCTGAACGTTTCTTGCCGGGCCAATGCTCAACTCAGCACTAGCCTCCAGGGTTATGACTCGGTTGGAAACATTCACAACCTGACGACGAATTCTCATTTGAAATTTAACCAAATCCTCCATTACCCACATGAAATAAAATTCAGTGCTTGCAAAGCTCTTTTCACCTGAATTGATCGAAATAAGTCCCCATAAATTTATCAGCGAGTTTTTTCTTCTTCCTCGGTAGTTAGTGATGAACTTTTCACTGCGTTGCTTTTTGTTATCTTGTACAGCTACATTTGCATGCATCATCCTCGCTGAATTGTATTGTTAAAGCAATAAAACGTTGAGGTTAGTGTTAGTTTCAAACGGTTCTTATGGGCGACTCCAGCGAGGGTAAAATATAGAAGCCCACGGATCTTAAGGTTCAAATGAAGTTGCGTTACCTTGTATGGATGGATGAGGATGATTAAAAAGATTCACCCACATTCCAGCCTCACTAATGAATGTCTCTCTGTGTGGTTTTGTGCGATGAACTTTGACAGAAAAGATACAAGATGGGTTGTCTACGCAAAAGATGAACGTATGCGTGAATTGTGGGACAATTAAGAAAACAAGCTGGAATTTACGTTTGACATTAGAACAATACTGATCGGAAAGAAACATTTCCTTTCCAGGAACCGTTATTTCTTGATTCTCTGCTGATATACACCGATTCAGAAATTGTGATTTGATTTAGCAGATTTCGTAAAAGTTTTGCATAATCACATGCGACTGGGAAGCCTCCGTCACCTTCATGACAGATTCACGGGTTAGGTCAGACACTCCGATTTATTTCTCCTGGAATGTAGTATTCTCCTTTCTTGCACCACCTTGTATCACAATTATTTTAGAATAGCATGATACAACCGTATGCAATACCATTAAGAAGTTCAAGTAAGTCGATGGAGCCTCAGATTTGTTCGGGTAATTTCTAGTAATCTCATCATTTTACTGTCTCAGTCCTTCCATTTTGTGTTCTAATACGTAAAGACAACATTGTGGAAAACCCCATGTGCATAGTTTCCTTACTGCACGAGAAAGACCAAAAACGTAACACAGTCTTTTTTGGATAGCAAGCTTGGATTCGTCCATTAGTTTGTTAAGAAGCACCAGACATTCTTTTTTTGGGTATGGGTTTTACTCCTTGAGGGGTCGTTAATTTCTCACAACTTCATAAATTTTCATGCGATATAAATGTTTGTGATAACCAACAAAGAGCACTAGACGGCTGTTTCGTCCTGTTTGGAACTAGTCAGCAGTATCACAGTCTTATTCCTTATTGAAAGTCTTTTGCAACCTTAACAATGGTCCTAGTGAGAATAAATCTGGTACGTCAATATTTTAAAATTTCATCTCAGTTGGACTTCAGTGTGTTACAGTCGTGTTGCAAACTCTTCTTCCTTTGTCAACGAACGATGACGTAAGACAATTAAAGTCAGGATCAGCTTTATCCACCTCATTGGATGGATTTTCAATGTTTTAGACAAATCACAGGGGAGATGCATAAATATATGTGAAACAATTAAAACATTGAAAAGCAATTGGACGTGACAACATACTAATGTGTCAGTGGATTTTTGAAGTCAATATTGGTAGTTGCTGGATCTACTAATATACAGACAAGACGAGAGATGATACAATTTTGGCAGGTGGTGGTACGGGAAGGGAAATTCCTAGATGTAAAACGATTACACTGATGAAATACATTTGGTGAGATGGACAACCAGATAGTGTTCTTTGTTTCATGTCGCCTGACTGGTGCATTGACCACATGAATCCAAATGCTCGCAAGCGTTGAAATCAACCAAAACGATTTTGAGGACGCCAATACAATCGTAAGGTTTAAGAAATCTAGAAAAAATAATAAAGCCTCTCTTTGTCTAACTGAGAATAATATTATGGAACGATACAACCAGTATAGAATCAAGCAGACCATTATCCATTTGGAGGCAACATCTACGGACAGAGCGAGTTTTTTAGGTAAGAAATGGGTAGAAGACTGATCTTTGAATCCTACTATAAAGATTTTAAACAAATATATGATGAAGTAATTTAAGGGAATTGGACAGATTGGGCCTTGGAAATCACTGCATTCTTAACAGCACGTTCAGGCTGATTTCTAAGATGAGTATTTTTTCATATCCTTTCATTTTACATCCTTTTATTGAATAAACAAAGGTACAATTTTCAAGAACGGAGAAGCGGCCAATCAAAGGACTGCCTGCTTTAAGGCTAAACAGAGTTTCAATCAGTTATTGACAATAAGAATCCAGGATCGGGGAGCAGACCAACCTAAAATTGGGTGTATGCATTATTGGAACTAAGTCTGCCAAGGGACATCCAATAATCACGTTGTCAGCCTACTTATTTCCAGCAATCTGTTTTCCAGCATTAGTAAAATGATACTTCCCAGGGTTCTATCATCTAATTATTTTAAAAATCCGTGCTGATTGCCAACCAAGCCAATGAGATTAGACAGGAATTTCAACTACCTCGTAACATGCAATACTAATAGTAAATTTCAACTTTTCAATAACAGTCCCCTCAATAATTGTGAACTACCGTGAATAGTGGTCATGCACATTCAGTGAAAAAACGAATCTATCGAAAAGCTTGTTTTTGTAGCTTTGCAGTTACAGTTAATTTTATTTACGCATAAGATAGAAGCGAACGTGATTGGTTCCGGAATGTAAATGGGAAAGAATACAATCGTCTGTCAATTTCTACAGGAGCACATAAAGAAGGTAGGGTCACAAGGTCACTTCTGGAAATTTCGGTTGATCTTGGAAAAGCGGGCGACATGTTTCTTTATCACCACTTGATTGAAGCCATAGTTCGGTTCAACCCGTAGGTTGAGAGGTGCCAAGGTAACTGGAATGCGGTAAACATTGCCTTATTTTTGCATGGTATCAGGTTCAGGATTCTGATTTCGACTGCCTCTGTTGTTTCCAAGTAACGCTGCTGAATGTATTTCGGCTTCTTTTGGGGTACTTTGTAGAGGACTTTAAGTGAATTTAAATATAATTGTGGCCTAACTGGCAGGTGCAGGGCACCAGTCGACAAGAATGCATTTAAAGTTCATTTATTCCATCATATACCCAGGGTGTCGGGACTCGGGTTTTGATCTCAAAACAGTTCATTAGTAATGCATTTTCTTAGTAAAATATCACATCACACACCACTAACCACAGGTAACTGTAAGATATATGTGAATTTAGAAATCGGCTTTGCTGCGCTGGTCCTTGTGAACGCAGCACGGAACATGTCACTAAGAAATGTTTTCTATGCAACTGTAAATCCATTCCGCTGAGCAAGTGCAATTTTGGACACCGAAAATTTTCTCCACCCGTGGCCTGGTGAAGTGGTGAGATTACGCATTTCACAATGGATGTGGTAACTTGGTGTGATGACAAGAATAGATGATTCAAACGATGGCGCATGATATGCACGTTGCTTCTGAGAAACTCGTCTATCTGAGAAAAAAAAACATCTTTTACGCTCTTTCGTATCGACGATATCCATTCCATCGTTTCATCAATGGATATCAAACTGAGAGCTCTGTGGGCTATTTTCTTTTCTTCTGCCTTTATTCTTGATTGAAAAGTATGAAAAATCAGAGAGGGGATTGGAATTCCTATTGCACAAGTCTTCAACATGTTGAATGATGCTTAAACAAGGATATCGAGGTTGCCTTTGTTTTGCAAATATACACCGTGGTGTGATGAAGAGGATCTCACAAGTTGCTCGTAAAAATTAGAATTTTAAGTTTCAAAACTTACATAGGAAGCCCTACGATCAATGGCAAAACAAATTGAGGACAGTGCTCGAGGCAGTATACACCATTAGCTAAGTACAGTTTTATTGAAATAGAGCTGTTTGCAGACAGATTTTTATAGCTTCGGTGGGATTCGAGTCTGCTCCTTAACGCTATCTGTGATTTGCACAGAGCACGCTGGGGCAGCTGAGCTATCACCCCGCATAGATAGCATTAATTGTTTCACATTTCTAAGAACACATCCAAAATACAAAAGTGATGGTGGTCAACAGATTCAGATTATCCTTATTACGCTATGAATGTTTCGTGTTCGAATATCGCAAACGTCGCCTATTTGCCATTTCTTCGAATATTTGGGCCTGGATATTTTAGGGAGTCAGCATGCTCTCTGAAAACTGCTTTGTTCTGAGACAACAAATCAGAACAAAGATAGGTGAACTCAGGTGATCTGTCCGGAACCACCAACCAATCAAGATGGTTGACAGCAATCCAGTCGACCAATCGTTTGATATCTGTGTTCCCTTGTTCTTTTTCTTTCCCCCAGATAACCATGATTTTCGCATAAAAGGTGGATTCCTACGTGCTTCCAGCTCTTTTCTATTTCACTGAATGTACAGTTCCAATCTTGACGAGAAATGTTACTAGAAGATGATCCTGTTGAGAATCCAGTACCGAGTTGAATCCTGTGTGGTTAAAACAGATGCAACCAATAAATAAAATATTACATCTTATTGTTATTTTTTCTTGTTTCTATTTCTTTGGCTGACAAATGAAAGAGATCAACGATTCTTGGTGAATGGAACAGTTTGTTACTGAAATCGGTGTAATTTATTTCGTATCAACAGATGAAAAATATGTTCTCGAATTGATACTTCTATGAATTAGTTTATGAATATCATATTCGGTTACCTACTGTTCCTCTTGGGCTGTTATTCCGTAAATAAAGCTAAAACGGGCGTTGCTTAATTGTGATGAACTACAATCGAACACTCGAATCGATCATATTCAAGTGTGAGAATAACAAAAATAACAACAACGAAGAACACATTCCTTCCACGATGTACCAGTTTCACGAAACGGATCTCTTCTCACTATTTCAACGAAGCGTTCACATGAAGCGTACTTGGTTTGGACAAAATAATAACTTTAATAGTGCATTGCCAAATGCGATTGGTGACGCAGTGAGAAAAAGTGATTTGTTCTGATGCAACACGTACAGACTGACTGAAACAAGTTCGAAGTACCCACCGAGAGAACCGATATTCCTTAAGTGTATTGAAGAATAGATGGAAACGAAACTGCGGAAGAAAAGACATAATATCGTACATAAGAAAAATTTGTTTATCAGTTCTTTACTGATGGCCTAAATGAATTGTGCAGAAAGTGATTTCGGTTGCCATATTTTATTAATTGTTGATTCGTTTTTCTTTTTTTTTCGGAGCCAGCCTCGTTGATGGTGCCTGTCGGTGCTGACTGGCTGTATTTGTTAATATCATAAAGCCTTGTTGGGAAAGTATGATCGACAATCAAGGGACTGTTGAGAGTTTGTTCAACAGTGAACGTCCAGTGGGTATTGAAATATTTCTTTTTGGTCATCTACTCAACCACACAGAGTGTTGCTAACGAAACTGGTTAGAGTATACTGTAGACAGTCGAAACGTGAGTTGATCTTACCCACCATATCAAACTAAGCACAGATAAACAGAGTATCTGCATCCTGATGATCTATAACTCAGTGACATCAAAAAATCAACCGTTGATCAAAAGACGAATCCACGGTCAAGTAAACAGATTAGGTAAGTGACCTCTAAGTGAAAAATCTTCTTCGATCCGAACTTTATTGGGAATGCCAATGTTGACTGGTACTTTCACATTACACATTCTCGTGTANTCTCGTGTAATTTTGACATTGAGTCTCCACAGAGTTCCCTGCTTCAAGTGATCTTATCCGCGACGGCAAAGACCAGTAAATGTAACACGCAGATAGAACACGAAAAAATAAGTCCATTGAAGTAATCCGGATTGAATGCTGACTAGGAACTCATGGAACTCATACCGACTACGCAATACCGATTAACAAGCTCCGAGTTACACGATAGTACCGGCTAATTTACATGGAGGTTAGACCATTGTACTTCAGCATCGAAACGAGATTGATCCTTGCAGTAAAGACCTAGTCTGATAGGTGTTGCCTTCTCGAAGGAAATTGAATTCCATCTGACTGCTGGCATCAACACAGGGCCTACAATCTCTGATGCGTGGTTCAAATTCGAGACAGTTGACATTTAAAGAACAACGCCAGCTTGTCGAAAGCGTGTTCAAATATTTCTTTCAGGTATTGTGTAAATGCACATGGCCAAATTCTCATTATTATGAATTGAGAGGAGGGAGAAAAATACGATACAGAGAGTAAAAAATGACTGAAATCAACAAAAATGTGAGGCTTCTTCACAGAAAACGTGGCAGAATTATCGGTCTCTCGAACGAAGCTTGGTTAATAACTACTCGGTTAACCTAATGTTTGTGTGATCCCTTCGAATAACATTACAACTTCAGTTATGTCCTCCAAAAGAAGGATAACGATAAGTCGGAGGAATTTATCTAGAAAATCACGTTCACCGAGTTGCTGTAATACTCATGACTGCTAAATAAGATTATGGGACATCCACAACGAAGGGTTCTTCTGTCGTAATGAATGCGACGTGCAAGATAGAGTACATTATTGAGCTATTTTGTACGCTGCATGACCCCATTCAATCGCACACGATTGAGAATCCCTGGACTAGAGGAGCAGGAGGACAAGGATCAGACACCCAGATGTGATATACCACATGAGTCACCGATTGATCCTTATAAGACACGGGATACTGTCAACGTAAAACAGAGCTCCTTCGGGATCAAATTCACCTCCAGGATCTTGCAATTACACTACGCTATATACTAGACACATTGGTAAAATGTATACGTTTCGACGCCCAGTGTATCGATGTTTTAACTACGTGATACATATCTCTTCAGTTCGCATTGAATACTACTCTTGAAGCTTTTGCTTAGCTTTTCAACTATATTGATCGTGTCTTGTAAATTACCAATTGAATCTTATGTCCGTGCTCTTTATTCAATCAGGTTGAAAGCATGGTTTTCGTTTGTATCTTCTCTCAAAGCGTTTGTATGCGAGCATTGCATTACATGTCCAGAAGATATTTGAAGATCGAGGTTGCGATCAGGATCTGGTTATTAGGATTAATCCCATCATTCCGAATAACTGATTTTATAATCTGAAATTGTTTTTATTGTAGCTATTAGGATTGTGGTAGACAATCTCTATGGAGGGAGGATTCTCAAGTAACCTTCCGATGATCTCAATAGTGTTTTCACATACATACAGAAATTATGAACAATAGAACTGCAAGAAGTCCGACTTAGCAAAGGATGAGACTGAAACAATCGAGAAATAGCTAACCAGCGACTTGAACACATTGACAGATAACAGTTATATCTTCAAAAGTGTTTGTGATGAACTGAAATCTATTGAAATCTCAATTCCGGGCTCACCACTGAGACCAATGCTTGACATAATTGTCTGACCATATCATCGGTTGCTAANNNNTATGCGTAAACAGGCCCGTCGACGGTTTTCATGTTTAGGCTGGAAGTCGCGTCCCCGTTGGTAGAGTTGATGGTAGAAAAACAGCAGCAGGTTTAGAAATGTCTCTAGGGGCGTCACTGCGTCAATTACAAATATGCCAGTTCTGCAAACGATTATATACCTATATGATGTATAATGTATAATGTATAAATAAATGACATTTGCAAAGGTGCTCCGCTGATGAACTCGGGGGAATTTTTACTTAATTGCACATTCAACTTGCATCACTTTCATCAATGAGATATACCCTCAGACTGATGGAGCATCCATGAGTCACTTCTCCTTGATTCCTAATGACTGATATATCTATGGCCCAACCTGTCATAAAAACACTGGTATACACGGCTCCTTCTCAAAGGAAATCAGTAAAATGATTCGATAACCCGAGGTCTGGCAAAGAAGGAGCGACACATGGTGCTGGTCGGACGGTTACGCATCCGAGTTGCTAATATTCAGCAAGCTGCATGAGTCGAGTAATCGGGCAGTTTCGGCGGAGACCAAGGAACGCAAGCCAGCCTGTTTGGATACCGGTTAATGGAAAGTTACCTCTGTGTTATCGTGGAACATCTCGCCAATACAGGGCAATCAGTAAATGAATATATGCTTGAGGTGATCTAATTGACGGTTTCTCATTCATGAAAAGCAGCTGGGGAGACAAAACAGCCAAGAAAGTGAACATCTATCATTTCAATGCATTACTCTATTCTCAAACGCGATTTTTCAAAGCAACTCAACTGGCATGACTCTGATGAGAAGTCAATCTTACGACTGAAGGTGATCTTCTTTATGGTCTAGAGGCCCGAATGAGAAATGAACGAACGTGACTCTGTCAAAACTCTCATGCTTTCCAACCTTACTTTAATCCACCCCATATATATTTTAGATTGTAAAAGATCTAGTTTAATATTTCTTCCCAATGTTCAAATTTTAAGTCAATAAACGCCTTCTCGTTTATATAAATGCATTCGTCACAAAATCAGTTTATCGAGCGTGAGCTTGTTCGAGATTTCATGTTTTTTAAAGTGTTACAATGAGAAGGTTTAGTGAATTATCGTGAGTCTGACAAATCCGGTAGAGGTCTGCGACAGATTATTTGTCAAATGTTGATAAGCAATGCATTACGAGCGTATACATTTCAATTGTTTACGTTTTCCTATGTTTACACAATTACTGTACGAAAATTGCCAAATCAAATGCACTACGTAGGTTAAACTCAATCGCGATTCATGCACTGCCCACTTTCAATGCATTTTTCTCAAACTATAGGTATTGCTTTACTTTTCTTTCCTATTGTTTCTTGTATCCTCTTGTTTGACAATACTCGGTTTACCAGGCATCCGAAAAGCGAAGGACTTATTAAAGATCGTTTGTGGTATATATATTGTTTGGTCCATTTTCGGTTGCAACTTGGGGACCCCGGGCATAAAATGATCGGATGTTACCATAGGGTTTACCATATCATTCTGGTACTGACTAAAACCACCGGGTCAAATTCACTCAGATATTGCTATGAATGAAGTACAATCACTTTTACTCAGACGCGACAGAACACCCCGATAACGAACTGGTGAAGAAAACAATTGATAGTTCTTAAGCTGCTCGGGAAGTTTCTTTTCAGTGTTGTACCTCCTGTTAACACTGTCAATGCTCAGCTAATATAAAGAGATTTTTCACATAGAAAACCATTTATTTTGAAGCTGTCAACATTCACCAGTCACGTGCTTGTATCTTAAAGGATAATCATGATTGATGAATAACAGATTGAAGGCGTTCACTATTATATCTGTCTGATTAGCATTTATTGTTCATTGATTGTTACTGAACCAGTAAGATGAGTTGACTCACTGAAATACATATAAATCATTCTAATCAACTTGTCTTCTTAGTACCAGTTGTCAACAATAAAATATATGGCTTCCGATGATGTATGCAAAAATATCGACCTTCGTCTGAGCATGGTTTGTTTTATTAAAACAATTTGACATGTGCAGGTTATAGGTTGATTATTTTACGAAGTTATATCGCGTGAACCATGCCATGAAAGTCAGGCAGGATCTATCTTGAATATGATGACCATTTATATACAATATACTCTGCGTACGTTCAGAGAAGTAATGATTTTCTCAAAAAAACGATTTTACTTCACCTGAGCTGTTACGAGTGCATTTAAGTAGTTAAAGTACTACTTATTTATAAGACGAGACGAATAGAAATAACATTGTTCTCAATCAACACACTGATAGTTTTTATATCATATTAGAATCTAGCCGATTTCACAATAGCCCCGTTCGCTACTCTCGATTCTTCCACAACTCTCTTGAATTCTTGACTTGAATAAAATCACATTTAGACTTACCCAACTAATTCCGTGTAAGTTTGGCACATCAAACCCATCAAGTCTGAGAAATATTTCACCAATCATGCTTGATAATTGTGCAGTTGTATTTCCCTCTATCCCCTATTTCTCTCTCAATTTGATTTCATGGAGTGTTTCGGAGCTATTTGAAAGATATTCAGGTCGCTTTATTTCAGTGAATTCAACAGGTAATAAAATGCATGGAACAGCAATCATGCAATCATTTTTGGGGGGGATGAAAAAGACTACTGTGAATATTTGGTTTTTCTTGTTGGGACTTATCAGCGATGCGTTCTTTCTGGTGCCTGAGTGGTAGTCTCACTGTGAGAGTTCGGTTGAGATTATAGAGCCCCACAGCTGAGCTGCAGGTGTAACGTATAACGATTTAACTGAATAACTGCCTAGATTTCAAAGATATTGCTCAGATAAACTCAGACCATAGGCTTGTGAATTGTAAAGAAACTATCCAACAATGGTAGTAAGAGCCAATATTTGGTCTTGTTGAATAATAATCTAATAATAAAATGTGACGAAAAGGATGGAATACCTGTGTGTTGTTGATTAAGTAGCTGTCGACTGATGTGACCTGTCTCGAATGGGGTGAAGTCGCACATCAAGTCACGGTAAATTTATCACAATAAACCACCACATGTACGAGTGACTGAAGTAGTGAGGTCCGACCCAGAAAACGAATGGCGATCAGCTTTGCCGTGATTTATGTCCACATCCGAGTAACCTATGATTGTTTGGAGGATATTTCTGTAT
>UZAN01040006.1:18814-73376 GCA_900618425.1 Echinostoma caproni | reverse complement strand
TTCCAGGATTACCAATCATGGTTTGCGCTCCGCTTTGTGTTCAGATCGAGACCGTACCGTGCCTCATACGAAAATGCACGAGACTGTGTACAGGAGGGGGCTATATACAAGTTAGTCAAGATTGTGTGAGTAAAGCGGGAAAATCTAGGGTGACACTGTATAGTTAGGCACTCAATACCTTTTGAGCAGTACTGATAAACAACATGGGACTTGCCACATCAGGAAACATTGACATATGTGGGTTTATCTCTATATGTTCGTAGACACNAAATGTAGAAGACTGATCGGCTGAAATGGTGTTCCGAATAACGTATGACCGGCTTCTCATAAACTATGAAAGTACAGTTGTTCCTTTCGTTAAAGGGACAATTTAATTATGGCCAATTCTCTGTATCACAATTCGCCTCAAACAATATCCAGTTTTATTTTGGGGGAACTTACGCTATATCACCCGGTTCTTTTTGTGGTGTATCCAACATTTCAAATTTCAAATATGTTTCCCTAAAAATTTCGAACAAATTCAAGGGAGCTTAGGTTGGAATAAAATACGGAATGTAGTTTATCAACGAACAAATACAAATGTTAATACAGGCAACCGTACCAGCTTATTACTTAGATGAAAAATAGTTGCTTGGTCGAAGACGACGCATCATCCGACGAATGGCGATCAGCTTTGCCGTGATTTATGTCCACATCCGAGTAACCTATGATTGTTTGGAGGATATTTCTGTATAACACTGAACGCAACCCGCGGATCGATCCTGCGTTCCACGTGGAATTAGTGGAAATAGTAACAGATTTTTCCAGGATTACCAATCATGGTTTGCGCTCCGCTTTGTGTTCAGATCGAGACCGTACCGTGCCTCATACGAAAATGCACGAGACAAGGTTAGAATGAATGAATTGCTACAGATAATGCCTGCCATTTTAGTTTGTCCTTTGCTTACATGCCGATCAGTGGACAGTGTTCGTGGTAGTGTAGTAGTACGTGAGACAAATTTTAGCTGCCCCCAAAGTGTTTGCTGAGCACACACAATGACAGTTCCAATGGGTAAACATCGAACGAAACAATTTTATTGTCTAACGGGGCGAAATTAGTGAAGGGGAAGGGAGAGAGGTTGACGTATTTCATTAACTGAATATATAAACACGCACACATAACTGTAAAAGCCTGAAGACGAGGTTACGAAACACAAGCTTGTTCGCTATACTGTTTGGCTTTTAACTGAGGTTTTGTCCATGTGAATCCCACCTTTCAAAGAACCGTTTGCCCTGAGAAACGTCCAGATATTGAGAAAAGCGGTCATTTGAATGAATTCTGACATCCACGAGAAGTTTCGGAGAAACTTGTGTGGTAATAATTATGCTAACGTATTGTATGTCGTCTGTCACCGGGAAAACATCAATCACGGTTCTATGATTGTTTGCTTTGCTGTGCCACCTTCTAGTTCGTCTATGAGAATTCTATCAACTGTGGACCGGGTGAAGACAGATCATCAAGACCATCCAAGCAATGTTATAAATGTAGTATTACCCACCTCAATATACGCATAATTGATCTTCGGTCTTAGCTTCCATGGTAAATTTCTTCCGAGATATGTTGCCTATAGTAAGAGAGCAAAACAATAAGCGGTGGAGTATTGATTGATAAGTTTTCAGCAGCTGAGGAGTCTGAGGGCAGATAAACGGTCAAATCATCCTGAAAGAGGCTTTCGCAATATCTTTTGATATCTGGAACGCTGCTAACAATGGAGTGATTTTGGCACAATGGATGTTAGTGGTTGGTCCGAAACTCATATTTTCTAACTGCTGAGATAATAGCATTCAGGATACCGCCGATTTAAAGCACCGTTCAAGTCAAATCAAGTCAGTATCAGCTCTATGCACCTATAGGGATGCGTTTTCAGAATTTTGCACCATATTTGTGGATGCAACTCACACAAAATGAAATTAAAAGCAGTAGATATCGTCTTTGTAAATTATGTATTTATAAGGAAAAACGTCTCGTTGTCAACGAATAAGCGAGCGGGATATAGCACAACAAAATTACGAAATGAAGAGGTAAGTGAAAATAAAATTTTAAACCTCAGCATTTGGATGATGTAGATACACCTACTGAAAATTCGTTGTATAGTGTGTGATGACTGTCTGCGAATATTTGGCAATAAATTTTTCACATGCTTGTAGAAATCTGTCTATTATAGAGTCTGTAAGTTTATATCTGACATTTCCACCACATGTAGAGATGTGATTTAGAGATCTTGCCAGAAAATGAAAGTATATTTTCAGCATTCAGAGGAAAACCACTGGGGAGCAGTACAACCAGTGGTGTAGCACGCATGGATTCACAAACCTAACAACCAACTTATGGGTCTTACGAGTAATCGGAGTGAGAACTGTGAAAACTTTTTAACTTTACAGAATGTGTTCTGAACAGGCAATGACCATGACCAATTGTGTGATAGTTTGATGCTAAACCATTTTACTTTTGTTGACGTAGGTATGAGTTCATGATTATAAGAAAGGATAGGAAACTTATTTTTGCGGACTGAATATGGTTCGTCGGTCAATAACATCCTGACATTTAGAGGTACTGTGATCAACTAAAAAGATCCTTTGGCTTGCTTTGAATGTATTAGGCTTCTCCATGAGTGAAGGTTTCGCGTCCTACAACAACATCGTCTGCGTATTTTCAGCCAAATGACGCATAAGGAGATTGTTTGACATACATTTAAAAGAAAAATGGGAAATACTTGCCCATGAAGAACACTGGAAACAAACCGGCAAGTAAATGATATCGTGAGGTTAAAGCACGTGAACTGTCTTCTAAATGTAAACTAATCACGGTTCACTCTACAAACGTTTGAATTAGACCACTGTTGATAGTCGAAATGAGCGGTTTTTATCAATCAGGACTGTTATATAGGAACATTATTCTGACGATCTTGCACTTCGTAACTAGAGCTGAAATTATTGAGTGAACAACCTAAGCAACGGTATCAAATAACTTCACATAATTTGAGAACTAATGACTTGCAGGCGATCGTAAGGTACTTCGCAGGTTCCATTTTGGGGACGGGAGTTTTCTTGGCCAGTCTTCAAATGACACGAATGCTTTCGCTTATCCAACGGTCTTTTAATATATTACATAATGGGACTGAAGAGTGTCCCTGTAGAATGAATTATATTCCATCCGGAAAAGATGCTTAATTCATCTTCATTTTCCGTAGCTGACAAAGGACCATGGAGAGTTCGATTATTGTTGGCGATGTGAAAGGTAAATATGCATCTCAACAGGAACAGCGAATAAAATGGACTCAATTCTTAGTATGTTGTCAGCGGTATATTGTTTGTGTGACCTCCAATATGCACGGTTTCGGCTATCCATGTTAACTGCAGATTGGGCATGGACATTTTTATATGAATGGATAGATAGTTTAGCCACAGCCGTTGCCCCTTCGTCGTTTAGTTTCGTCATTGCGTAACTTCCGTAACAAAGACGCTATTTTAGTTGACTTCCAAAATCGAAGATGCTCGAATTCTCATTTAGACATGATGACCACCAAGGACTCTTCACACTTCCCCTGCTTGACCAACGCAACCTTTGAAAATGCGTTTAGTGTCGCCGTCGCAACTTTTGGCATACTAAGAGAACTCTCTCTCCGGGTTCGGTAGCGGCATGTGGTGCATATCACTAGTAATATGAGAAAGTTCCGTGACATGATGTTCGTATTGATCGGACTACCTAAATGCCGTCACCATGCCCACTATCCCAACATGACCCGGTGACTAGGCGGTCTCAACACCTCATAAGTACCGTATTGTCCATGGGAAGAGTGCAGTATCATACTGTATCAACTTTTGTTTTCCAGACTGTGTCCCTAATGTGGCCAAGGACCTGGGGTTTCCGATCATCCCGATACCAGAAATATCGATTGACTGTTCTATCCGATAGCCGGGAGTTATCCAAAGACCTTTCAACATCCGTGTTGAGAACAGAACCAAATTAAGGAGCAATACCTGTGATGTATCAGGTCGTATGGGTTTGCGACCGTATTGGTGTAGGACTGTTTTGTAAACCATTTCAAGCGCTGACCCGGAGAACCGCTATTATTCCGTTAGGTATTATTCTTCAGCCCCAGTGATGCGTGATACGTTAGTCTGGATCAGCAGATGTCAAGCTGCCCAAATGGAACCCACACTAACAATGTTTTTTTCTCCTGATCAGGAACTTCGTTCTCTATCCGATTGATTTTCTTACTAGATATCTCTCGAGTTGAGACCCCTTCCAAGAAAACACGTCTATCAGATAGTTCAGCTATGCATCAACAACAATGACACTAGGTTCTGTTTTGAAGGCACAATTTAGACACCCTGGTTGTGACAACTTTTGAGTTTTAAACTTGAGCAAGCTTGTAAACATTCTGGCGAACGATCGTGTGATAATCACTGGGGCTAGAAGCAAAAACAAATAGAACATTTCAACCCACTTGCAAGACATTTGCCAAGTCGAATGACCTGTAACAGGTATTTACGAAGGCCACTAGAATAATTTCACAAACAACGGATAATCAGAAATTCTGTGCTTATTGTGTTTTTGTGCGCGCCTAATTGCTTTCAAGTTCATTCTAACGTTTGCTTTCACAGTCACCGAGGCTAATAGAGTCAATTTTTGAAGCTTGAGGATAAAGGCTATCCATTTCGACCAGAATGGGTTTTCAGTAAGGTGTAAGGAGCATTCATTAGATTTTGTAGAATGTGGTCAGCATCACAAGAAGTTAAGGACTAAAATCATCATGTCACCGAAAATTTGGGCAGTCTTTTACGGGTTGTTTCACGGTCATCCATAATGCTCTATTTGATTGGCTTCTCACTGCTTGTCGAAAAGCATCTGCCGGTAACAGGACACCGATGCAATAAAATCAATCAAGGTGGCAGTGGATATTTGTGCAGCTTCCAGGAACACCATAATATTTACTCAGGACTACTGAGCGGTGAGTCCTCAGGAGTTCTAAATGAAGAGCTATCAAACTGACTGGAGCATTTTCTTGGTTAGAATACAAAGAAGAGTATAGTTGTGCTGAGATTGATCTTAATTTGAGCCACTGCAAACTTCTTGGTGACAAAACATGATCCATACAGTCGTTGTTCTCGCGTGCGATGCTACAAGGGAGTAAATGAAATCTTTGGTGATTGCAATTATCATGCTGCGAGTACGCTATCATACATCAGATTTATTAACACTGAAACCAGAAGTTCATGAGAAAATGATCCTGGAAGGACAGCTGGTTCTTTAAAGTTTATATATCATTTTGATCCCCTCCTACGTTGAACTAAGCAATGCAAAGCTGAAGTTCTCTTCCACCAAATACAAAACCACCTTAGCAAATAAAGCTGATTTACCAAAAAGAGACCGATACACGTGGAACATATAATATAGGATGTTAATAGTGAGCGGGATCGTTCTCAGCTGGGAGCAAACGTGATAGCTTTGCTTCTGTTTCTCGTAATGACCTTCGGGGCCAGATGAAATAAACTAAATAAGATGTCATAGAACCGAAAGTGCTCAAAGCCATCAAAATGCTGCGTACCCTTAACGGAGAAAACCTAAGGTTAGATATGTGTAGGCCATTGTAACAGTCCAATAAAAGTTCATGCAATGATGACGTTGCTTTCGAATGTATTGACATCATGTTTAACGCAACCCCAAGTGTTTCATTTTTCCCACGAGTTTAACATTTACTATCAGCCGGAGAAACCATGTGTATGGCAGGGGCGGGAGCAGTTCACTCGAAAAACGACACCATCGCGGAATAAGTGTCAGAGTGCAAAACGTTTGTGCGGAGGAATGCAATTCTAGTATTAAAACTATTGAGAAACGTTGAACTCAAATGTATACATGAAACAGCAGATGTAGAAAAAAAGAAGTAGGCTTCAGGGAGGAGGATTCAGAGTAGTATGTCCACGAGGCAAGTGATATGTCACTAATAACAGCTGGTTTTAGTTGATATCACAGTGTTTCATCCTTTCCGTCAGGGTTAGCGTTGTTTTGGATGCAAACTTAGCAAACTGTCGTGAAAATACACTAGAACACTACCATCAAATCTGTGATGAAACTGAATAGACCGGGATGCTATGTGGTCTGGATAGAATCGCTCCTAATCAAGCTCAGTCGACTGCGACAGAGTTTCCATGAGAGCCATAGTAACTAGAAAATGCTCCTACAAAACCGTTTTCCACTGGGTCTCGTTTGTTCAGAACCCTTCGTGCTTGTTTGAAAACAATGCATATGCGACTTAAATCTATGGTAAATGCCACCGACATTGCCATATAGAGGATGTGAGAAGAAAACGATTGTTACGAAGTGGTTGAGGATACCGTTAGAAGTGAAAGTGTCTCTACTGAACCTGATGATATCGGATAAAACGATGGATTTCTTTGGTAATCGGAAGATTCTTCCTACAGTCCGTTTCGGTCTGTTGCGAATGCCGAAGCCATTGGACTTAGACTGTGTAAATAGAATCATTTTGTCCGTAAATTATCTCTATTATAGTTATGTGTAAAGCGATCATAACTTTTGAGCGTGATAATCGTAACGAGACCGTAGTGTTGGGAGATTCATTCAATATATTGAAGATCGCAGAATTCATTTGCACACAACGTGACAAGATTCATCGGAGCTCAGATCAAAAACTGCTATATAATTGTATAGATTCAGTTGGTTATAAAGCTTAAACAGCTTGTTTTGCTCATCGGAGTGTTTTTCGCATTAGGCAATAGGAAAGCCTACGGAACATATGAATTCGATGAAAGTAGTAGTGAAAAATTGAGCACCGACACAAAAGACGGAACATTAAGGTCGAATAAGTAACGACAACAGTTAGCCCAAACGCACGATTTGGGCAGACAACAGCAATTGGTAGTATTAGGTTCTGTGATGACGTGGTTCTATAAATAACATAGTGAGGTTGACAATTTGAGCAGTCAGTCAAGGAGGATTAAAGCATTACATCATCATGGGGATGCAGTAAAACACAAGTTTATCATAAAACAATGAAGCTTTATATGAAGTAGAGCGGTCAACAGTATGTTCGACTGTTATTTTTACTGTAAATTAAAAGGAAGATAATGTATTTATTCCACAAGGGTAACTTATGGAGCAATATTGTGTGCAGTGTGCATTTGGAGCTCATTGCCTGTAGTAACGGATTTGGGAGTTTGTTGATTGGTGAACGTCAATTTATTAAGGGTAACTGAGGAACACTACATGATTGTTCAAATGAGTTTCGTCATCAACAGAAGTCATATATTTCGTAAGATACCACTGGTCGTGATTATCAGTTGAGGTCCTCGTTTGGCTCAGTGGGTTCAACATCCATAGATGAATCTAGAAAAACAAAACTACTCTTGAATTAAAGCAACCACACAAAAAATTGATACCGGTAACAGACTTAGATGGATAGGTTGTGCTAGACCGTGTATAGACAGCATCTCGGTGGCATAATTTACCAGTAGTTATTAGGGTTACGTTTAACCTGGGTGCTCGATTTTCACGTTGATCCATGGAATCACGCTTCTGATGAGACCTATTTAGATCGGAGCTGCTGTCTGATGCTTTCTAAGTTTTTAGATTAAGCTTTATTTTCCCTGTCCAAAAAGAAATATACCAAATAATCAGAATTCTTTTCTTAAACGCGGTTATTTGCATCCAACTTCTCTTCATGGTTTGGGAATATCTCATTTGTATTATTTACTCAAATATGAGGAAAGAGGAAGGACACTGTTTTCCATATTTGCCATGATTCGGATGTTGAATCAAACATTTGCACGTTGGCTAACCAATTCAAGGGGTTCAATGAGAAGGAAGTTGTTGAGTCACAACTTGAAGGACTCGTTTGAATTTGCGGACAAAATTCGGATGTTAAATGTTTCAAACATTAGAGGAAACAAAACATTTTCTTTGTATACAAAAGACAGTTTTCTCTAAACTTTATGTTGAAGTCACATCGGCTCAAGTCGAAGAGAGTGATCTTGTTAAAAACATGCCTGGAGATTTAAAAGATTGCTTCTCCTGAATTTAATTCACAGTGAGATATGCAACATAATCCTCCTTTCAATTCCTGAAATTTAAAATCACAGGAATGGAGAATGGATCACCCAGCATGTCTACACACTACAAAAATGTAGTATGTATAATAATGTATAATGTATAATGCATAATAAGGTATGATAGAGCTTGTTTCCAGGATAAAACGCCTTCATCCAATGTAAGAGGATTTGTTCTGCAGTCGGTGAGTAGCAGTCATTATTCTTCATGCTGCAAGACAATCGATAACGATGCAAGTTTGCTGCCACGAATGGCGAGTTCATAGCATCTTGAGAGAGAAAACAGACTAAGAGAAAACAGACTACGGAACAAAGCGAAAACGTTCGTGTACAACTTCGAAGGTGATCAGAATAAAAAACTGATAACGTCGTTTACAACACGCTCTTGAACGACTAACTGAATCGTTTCGCAAAAGCAAACCGATGCTCAATGAACAAGCTGTACACTCAGGTTACCTTACTCCGTAGGTTTGTTTTAAATGCAATTTCGGCAAACTGAATATTTAAAGAACAGTAAAGATCTGAGAACCGGTATCGAAAAATTTAGCTCCGAAAGGTGAAACCATTCCAACCGATTCCACTTTCTCGAATGATAAATTTGTTGTTCAACTCAAAGCAGAAATTCTGAGTGCTCAGCTAACAGTAGACAGGAAGTTTTCCAGAGGCGACTAGGAATTCACTGTCGAAAACCGTAACTATGTGAACAAGCATACTTTATGTCCCATTGAGAACCATATCATGACCAAGTTTCCACTGTGTACATAATCAGCCAATGTTTTCAAGCACCCTTCCTCTCTGGAATCCATGTTTCGCAGATGACCTTTGCATTGATTGTCCCTAGTGGTCTGTCAAGTTTTAACACTGTTGTGATTAAACTATTGCACGTAAGTTTGTTTCCAATTGGAAGAAAACGTGCAACAGTTGAGGGTCTTGCGATGGTGCATGTTCTATGACTGATATTTATTTTCGCAATAAATTTATATAATTGCAACAATATTGTTTAAATAGCACTGTTTCAGTCATTAATATTACTATAAATACTTCTATAAATAGTCATATCATCAGGCTTAGATGACTCATATTTACTATACAGCACCTTTTGTCAGTGTTCGTCAACCTAGTGCAATCTGTGTTAAATCGCTTGGGGAACTCAGATTGTTCGACTCAATAATTATTATGCAATCTTGCACAATTTGACATACGATTACGCAGTAAGACTCTAAATACTCGTTATCCGTTTACCATATGGAAAGAAAATTAGAAACTTTCTGTCAAATTTTGACCAATATGCCCGGCTCTCTTGAACCGAATCCGGACACACTTTTACATTGAAAATTTCCACAAATAAAGGTTACGACACTTGGTTCGTTATACCGGTTAAATTTTCAACGATGAATGCCTACCCCATGACGGTATTTAAGAACTGAAACTAAAATATATAATAATAGATCACTGTCTCCAAGGTGAGCTGCTGAAAATATAACTTGGAATTAGAAATGATATGACTATTGGATCGAACATACTGTTACTCCTGTCAAAATGACAAAAATTATGATCATAACTATATGAACATGTGGTTCCGGAGGAGACAGATGTCACTTAAACGGTCAAACGACAAGACAGATATACGAAAGCTGCTAAAAAGACTATCTGCTATGACTTAGACAGAGAGGTAGAAAGCCCTTTCATAACCACTTTCTGAGCATTGGGAAGGTCTGGATATCTAGTGCATTAACATTAGTGTGTATTTTGTTGGCTGGACTTGACGGGTTTTTCAAATTTTACCGCACTCTTTCATCTGTTAGTAGTATTGCTTTACAGACATTGACATGGATTGTAAACAACGAGTTCCTGTTTCGTGGCTATAGCGTAATTGTGGGGTTGCCTGGAGCCAGTCATGAAATTTCATTGCGATATCAGGTATGTTTTCAATGTTCATATTGCCAGAAAAAAACGTTCAATTTGGAAAACCCCTGATAATAACAGAGAATTTGTCGAATTCTGGAAGGAAGCATTTATGTGGGTAGAGTGCGCTGTAGTCCGTCATATATATGTGGTATTAGTTTGCATACCAATCATTATGAACAACAACGTTCGTTCATTGCTTGGAAAATTTCCAGATATATCACACATCACTAATTGGGATATTCTATATTAGACAGTATTCTTCTACAGGACATTTTGTTACATGGTGGTATTTATGATGTGATTTCTAAAATTGATGGTTTCATTAGATACCGGGTTGAGGATAAAAACCCGGATACAAAATCCTAGAGGAGGATTATTAGTTTATATCAAAAATAATCGATTCCAGAATGGAAAATAGTCACTCGTTTACTCCCTCGTTTACTCATTTTTGCCTATGCGCATAGATGCATGCCCGGATGCCTGAGTACCTCTCATCCGATTGGCTTGGCTAACGTTCACTGTTTTCCTTCTCCTGTTGACCAGTGCATCCATTTTTCAGATCCTATTTTACCCGCCTTTAATCAGTTATCTCAATTTTTCATTTTTTCAATTCCAGTTTTTCGTGTGAACATCAGCTTTTAGGTTCTTCTTGGTTGGACAAACATAATAAGCTTACCAACTGCCCAATGAAATTTGGTTTTTCAATAACACGAACCTGTTTTCCGTGTGCTCACGCTCTCCTATTGATTATGTCCGTTATATCGCTATTAAAGTTTCGTCGGTAGTGTGTAGCAAATTCCATCACTTACGTTTTACGCAATGTTCCAATATGCTAAGGAAAAATATGCAACGTAATCCAGTAAAATTAGAGCAAGTCATTCTGTCAGATTGATTTTGATGTACACTAGAAGACCAATACTTCTTTTATCCCTTTGCACAGTACGTAAAGGTTTACTACAGTTTATGCTGCTCATCTCTTTACCTGAAACAGTTATAATGAAACAAGGGAACAACATATCAGGGCGATCACTATCTTGGGATAAAACGCCTATCAATTTCTACCAATAGTGAGCTATATAAACTGAAAAGAATCTATGCTTCTGCATAACGAAAATGTTACGGAAAGCATGAGCCATCATCAATCAAGTGAGCGATAAATCCTCTATCGTAATCTTGGGCAACAATAGACCGGAATTATGTAATTCTGACATTTGTCAACAGGTGGACGGGGTGGATCATCGACAGCCCAAGCACATAGATTACTCTTACACAACCCTTCGCATTTCAACAAGAGGAGCTGTTAGTTATAAACACAATAGATCGTTCGGTCTCCGTAGGTTGCTGGCCACCATTCCTAAGTAGTGCGCTAATGTACTTTCTTCAGTTCTCATCGCTAACTATAATCAGTGCTTCAAAGACGGTGGCGTACTTGATTTTTAGAGACATGCTTTCATTATGTCCCTGCCTGCAACATCAACCTGAAAATTGTGCTCCAAAGATTTTGTTTTGAAGCCCTTCGAGAAGCCACTCCTATAATGGATATCCCTACAGACGAACAAACCGGACCAAAGCAATCTTCGTATTGCCTCCCTCGTTCCACACGGAAACTAGCTTCTGTTTATGGCTACAAAGCGGGCTATGAGGAAACAAGAGACCTGTCAGAACATGTTTCTTAAATAAGTATGACATCTTCAATAGTGCTGATAGCTCTAAGAGGATTATTATCTAATCTGTCCTCCAATGAGTTATCAAACACTATCATTGTTTTTCACAGACTAGTTGAAAAATCGTTAATAGGTTACACCACATCATGTGCGTTCCTCCTATCCATTTATTTGTGCACAATGAATACTTTCCCCGTTGGTATCTTCCACTTATAAGTGGCCTGCGAACCAAAACAACTTGCTCTTTGAATTTACCGAGGATGGCTTGTTGAAAATGCTCCCATTACGATGCTTTAGTTAATAGCACAAATAGCTTTGACCTTTCAAGACTATCCGATTGTCAGTTGCACACACCTTAGCTGTCTAATCCTCCAAATGCTAAGACAAGCTGAACTCGTTTTGCGCAACAGATATACACGATATAATATCAACGATAGATGCAAATCGGCCTTCGATGCGGTGCTCTCCAATCGCTTATCAGTTCACCCCTCAGCCTAAAGATTCAACGAACAATGGAAGCAAATCAAGGAAGATATGCACATATCGACAAAAACAACGGCTGACTCCGATGAGGGGTCGAGGTATGAACGGCTGATCTCGTTGACCTCGGGTGCTTTGCTAGACGCTCGCAAGAACCCGTCTTTTTGGTGCTAAATAAGATATAGCAAGCAAAACCCATAAATGTCTGCTCATCATAATTCTGATCAATGACCGTGAGAAGTGGTGGGTAGGAAAGCGTAAAAATGAAGAAAGCTGTGGCTATTCATAATGGTCGCACTCTTTTCCATTGAACTAGGAGTATGGGCTGAAAGAAAGGATGCGTAAGTGAGGTAACTAAGGAATCCGATGGCACAGTGGTTCGTCATTAGTAAGGCCGTCTTGATCAATTGTTGAACATTTTGATGATCAGTTCAACTGGGTCCCTTCGACATTTCACCGATCACCCCCCAACACCCTTTTTAAGGCTGGAAGCTTAGTGTTAGTGTTGCATTTGACTAAACTCCTGAGTTCATTTTGAGAGAGGGAACAAATTCCAAATTAAGGGCTTGAATTGGACATTCGACCGATTTACAAGAAAGTTGAGAGATCCGCTTGTGATAACCTCAGTAGAATCAGTTTAATAACCATTGTTGCTAAACCTTTCACACAAAACGATGGACTAACGTCCCTCTTAACTGTGGGTCAGACTTTTCAGTCGAAGGCTCTGGTTAGGGTTCTCAAAGAAAAACCCCTTTCGTCAATGTGGGCTGCTGCGAAGTATGCCGTGCACATAAGTCTTAGACACCCATTTGGAAAAACCTCTTTCCCATCTGTCTAGTTCTTTCTTTCCTTCCCAAAAAATTCAAGATGCCTCCGGTTTATGGGCCTCATCGGATACCACACAGCGTTTTATAAGCAAGTCCAAGCAATCAGAAGTTATAAATTGTTTAAAGCTCAAAATTCCCTTTTCACTTAGGCGTTTTCACCTTCCGCACACTCTATCGATTGGGCAACAAGTTGCCTTGGCTAGAACCCGTGAAACTTCCAATTTAGATGTATGCTGTTTCTCCGAAACGCGCATACAAGATCCCATATTAATTATCTCCACGCATTCTCCTGATCCAACCTTAATCTAACGCTTCACCTTTCGTGTGTCAGACGATTCGGTATCCGAGTCTCGCAGTGTTGCTGGTGTCGCGATTGCGCTAAGTGCCAAGTCTGAACGCTTGGTTGTCGTCTGGATTCCAGTCAGTAGTCGACTGTGCACTGTACGTCTCAGCGGTTCAGCACCGGTCAACAGATACAGAGGAAAGCGACGATAATTATTCGGTGTGTGCACCCACGGATTGCAGTTTGCCAGAAATGAAAAATGAATTCTACTTGGACCTTTCTCAATCACTCCAAAGTACTGGATCAACAGACATCGTAGTATTCGCCGGAGGCTTCAATGGTCAAGTGGGCTCCCTGGACGAATAAGGATGGCTTCTTGGCAGACCACATGCAGTCTCAGCCAACCGGACAGACAACGGAGATCGTCTACCTGAACTCTGCGCGGAACGCGGACCGTTTCTGACAAGTACGAACTTCTCGAACAAGAAACGAAGGTAGGACCGTCATCGATGACCGAGCAAAGGTAGACGCCTTTTTTACATACTGCAGTAGTGNNNNCCCCCCCCCCCCAACAGAGGTAATAGAGAATACTTATGTATCATTAGAAGCAGTTCATCGGATATTAGCTGACCTGAACGTGAGTAAGTTTCCAGGGCCCGATGGAATCTACCCGGCAATCGTCAAACCGATCGCGGATATAGTAGCGGAACCGCCAAGGGATTTATACGAAGCCAGCCTAGATCAGGGCAGGCTACCTAGGGATTGGAAAACAACTGCAGTTGTTGCCATTCAGAAGGGAGGAGCACAATCCCAGATTAAGAATTACAGGCCGGTGAGCCTAACGAGCCAAACAAAGCATGTAAGAGGAGTCCTAGCTGTCGGAATCGGCCACTATGCCAAAACGATTCCATATAGAAATGGATGGTGACAAAGCGAATGCATTCGCGCAGCATTATGCGTCAGTCTACCCTACTAATGCATTTCCGAGCCATCAACTGTTGTGTTCAGCAATGCTTCTGTTCTGGTAAGCCATCACAGTGGATGAAGGATTAGAGGAGACTACATCACTAATGCCAAATCAATCACTGTGTCCTGAAGGAACTAGCATCAGTCATTACAATGGCGGCCTTGTCTGAGCCATCATTAGACTTAAGGCTGTTGCCTACCAAGCGGAAGACCGCTATCGCATGCCCTCTCTTCAAGGGATGAGTCCACGGGGACTCTATCAACTACTCCACGGTGTCTCACTTGTGTGACCGGTAAAAAGATGGAACGAGTTCTTGTCAAGTGATTTCGAAGACACCTACTGCCAAACAATCTTCTCTGCCCTGAGCAACATGGCTTTCGACCGCAGATATCATGTGTGTCAAACCTACTGCTTGCTCGGGAGCAATGAGCGTCTTTCAAGGCCTTTGGTCAGGAAACAGACGTAATTTTCATTGATTTCGGGCAGTCTTCGATAAGGTCACGCACGGACGGCAGTTGGAGAAGCTGAAGGCTAACGGCGTCGGATACCCACTATTACACTAGATCAAGGATTTCCTTTGGCGGCTAAGATTTACTGTGAGAGTCGCCCACGTTAAATCCCGTTGCTACTTCCCGTTGGGGTGCAGCAGAGTTCCGTTCCAGGCCCGGAACTATTCCTCCTTTACGAGAATGACATGCCCTCTTACAGTGGATGACGTGAAAATACATGCAAGGAGGAGGACCACCGCTCTCTGTAAGTGGACTTGAACAGACTAGTCCACAGTTCGGAACGTGGAACACGTGGTGCGCACGTGTACAAATGAGCATGGAACGAGAGACACGATGCCTCTCATACCAGATGAATAACGTCTCCTTGCGTTCAAATGCAACTGAGCGGAATCTAGGGATCATGCTCTCCTCATCCACGAAGACGCAGATGAGCATCAAGCGAGCAAGTTATGCCGCAAGGGGCATGATTGGTGCAATCCTTCGGTATGTCCAACATGGTCTTCAGGAAGCTGTTTGCCTCACATGTTGAACCCCAGCTTGAATATGGCAGACCTACTGCATGCTTCTCTTAATGATCTACTTGAAACGGGTACAGTGCTACACCACTCGACTAGTCGTGGGATCAACTATGAAGATCAGCTCCAAGCGATAGGGCTTGCCCAGTTAGCTACAGGAGACTACGCGGGGATTTGATAAATTTGTGGAAGACACTTTGTAGTGACCTGAGGTTGAAGCTACGTGCTACGTTTCTATTGCGGGACTGTAACCGGACGAATGGCTCAGATCGATTTTCCGGAAGTCGAAAACTACGGGACTTCCATTGGTGTACCACCCTTCCCAGAGGGCAACTACTCTCTGGAATTCACTCCCGTTGGACTTGGTGGAGGGATAGAACTAGGATTGATTCAAACGACAGCTCGAGGAGCATTTAGTAAGAAGGTGGAATTTTCGGACACATGAGTGGGTGGCTATCGGTACAGGCAGTGAGGAGTCTCACGCTGGGCGTGGCTGCCTTGCTTCCCATGTGAGAAGATTAAGATGAGGACTATCCCTTCTGGATATTTGATTTCAAAGCCATCACTATAAAGTAGATCATTGTAACTCTTCTGAACCAATTTCGTGATTCCAACACAGTAATCATATGCATGCATTGAGACCCAGACGTTTTTGTTATCCGTAATTGATTAAATAAATTAGTAATTGCTTGTAGCTTTCGAAACTGATGGCTCTACCCTTCCAATAAATTTCTTGCTTTAATGCCCGTAAATTTCACCCTAATCTCTAGGCCTCCCAAAGCTAAACCCTGTGCCGATAGGGCAGCGCGTCTTGTAGTTCATAAGTTCATTGCAAATACACATTATGAATATCATCAAAATGGAGTAAGGGGCTCTGTACCCGCTTATCTTTCATCATTTAGCTGCCAACGTTTTACCTTAGCGTTTTTTTTCATTTCACTGTATTCTGCGATTCACACCGCTTCAGGTTCAAACAAAATGTGTAGAAAGTTTGCTTTATATTGGGAGATCGTATCTAAATCGCATTCACAAATCATTTACCGAACAATCATATAACAAGACCTTCAGAAACATAAGTCAACGAAACGAATCCATTTTCCGGAAATCGCTCACAACTGGGCCAGAAATAAATGCATATGCTCAGTTGGATTTGATTTAACAAATGTGAAGTGGAAGAGCTCTTTATACTTGTGTCTCATAAGATTTTGTTACTAGTACAAGATTATTGAGCATAATTTCTGTCATATCTTATCTTTTCTGCGAATGTACGCCACAACCACAACCACGACGACGACCGCCACCAGCAACACGGCCCCCAGACCAATCAACATCATCATCACCATCAACACTATCACCACCATCATCGCTACCAACAACAACAACGAAGATTGCGAATACTTGATTATCGTATTTTTCTTCCTACTGCTTGTTATCCAGTTCTTACTCAGACATGATTGAAAATGAAGAACTCATTAGGCGTTGGTGGATCATTAGGTTGAAACATCAACACTCATCGATACTGCATGCACATCATTGAACGGTTGACCATAAATGCATATCACACGTCAAATAATTCTCTGTCTCTCCTTAGAGGGGTCACGAAATCGGTCACACAGCATAAAATTTGGTGTAAGAAAAAGCCAAAATGGATACCCGCTCTGTTAGGAACATTAATCAGAGTATATACATACTCAAATAGAAAACAACGGAAAATTTCTAACTGGAAGCGAAACAACACTGTCGAATAAAACGAGAACAAAGAAAACCAAAACTAAAATGTGGAACTGTAAACGAAATCCTAATCGAAACAGGGGGAGGTTGGGATGGGGGGGTGTTGGGAAAATAGATAGCATAAAGATTTTCTTGTAACATGAAATGTCCCGCATGAGCGCACAAACCAACAACTGCACTTGCGCACGATATATTCTTGTACAGTGCAAGAATATCACAGACACACATGATGCAACAACGGTTAACAGTTGGTAAATGGCTGAAGCTTAGGATGTGGAAGAAATTTGGTCACTTATGGAACGATCTGAACAGCTCACTGCTCTCCGGAGAGAGCGAGTTCAATTCTCAGCTGTGTGTTGTAGGGCCGTTGAGGTCACAGTCTGACAAAATACCAGATGGAGCATGTTATTTAGAAAGACGTGTGTGTTTCGTGTTTCCTATATACAATGAATAGGTAGGAAACTGTGAGGAGCACTAGTTCAACTGACCCGTAACTGTGGTCTCGAAAAGGATATTACAATAGGCTGTAGAATTTATCTTTTAGACAATAACGGAAAAAAAATGAACGATTCGAAAGCCTCTGAAGAAAGAAAATTGCAGCTCATGTGTTGCCGTGAGCTCATTCATCCGGCCAGTAGGTATACAGAAGTCAGTGCCAAGTACCGGAACGAACAATCTAAATAGGATGAGTGAATGCAAATATGACAATGAAATAGGAAAGATGGAACTTCAGGAATCCGAGGTGTAAAAAAATAAAGTCGAAACGTGTCACTGATAAAATGCGGGGCCGGTGAATTTGGTGTCAGTCCTCTTCGGCGGGTGGTCATCGGGAACCAGTCAATCTTAGTTTACATAACCCGGATAAGGTTTCCATTGATTGGGAGAGGTTAAGGCTACCACAGCCGTAGACACTATCGAAGTCTTTTTCTCGTTTTTCATCGGTCCCAGATACTCGGCCGGAGAAGGTGGACGTTCAGGAGTTGGTGATACCGATGGAGGAATTCCGCTGGTCGTTAGTCGAGGGAAGTGGCGGTTGTTTCCATTCTCAACTGGGTTGATTACCGATTGTTGATTCGGGTGTTCTACAAATGTAATCAAAATAAACCATACATTCAATAAACGAACGTAATAGAAGTAACAAAATGTTTGGTTAATTCTCCAGATGCTCCTTTCCGTCTTTTGTGCTCAATGAAGGATAAGCGAAACCGATCAACATAATGCACATTGAGTCCGAGGTTGAAATTTGCAACACAAACAAAACTTAAATTAGGCATTGAGGATACTGTAATTCTTATTGCCTCACTGAGTGGGGATTTCTTCAATTGACCCTTGCATCCCGTGAATCATTAGAGCACACAGAAAAAGCGTTCGCACTACGACTTTTCGAGCCCGCTCAACATTCTTCTAGCTTTTTTCATCTAAAAGATTCCCTTGTTTTAGTTTAGACGTGACGTATTCTTTCCAAGTGCCTCCAATGCCCATTCTGGACAAATTCCCGAAGTCCGTAATCTCATCCATACTATAGCACCAGAGAACGTTTCAGCTCAGGTTGTCTCCTAGATTTCCAGAAAATGGATATAAATATTTTTTCATATTCTCTCGAACTACAAATCATCTGTGCGTCGAATTTATATAAGCACGAGTGCAATAAGTGTCAAATCTTGATCTTCCCGGTGCATGCATTTCGCTGCATCTGTACACGTGCATGCTGGGCTCGAATTGGTTTCATAGCGGTTAACATGAAACGTGGGCATTGTTGCCTGAATGGCGCCACGAGAAAATTTCGTAGACAACGTAGTTTGGTGAGTAAGTTTGTTTTCACTGATTCTTCGTAAATTTGGAATAATCTGGTCTTGGAAAGAAAAAGTACATGACATATAATTAGGATGGATTTCATCGTAAGACTAAAAGTCGGATACAGCATAATCAAATAGTTTCAATCGTTTCATTAGTTCCACAGAACACATTGAGAACAACAGCGTGGCGAACAAGCTCGTTTTCGGTTATTTGTAATCATGCCATTACATAACATTAAATATGACTAACAATGTGAACAAAACAGGGAGTGAGAGCTTCGAGTCGTAATGATTTAGCTGTGGCTCTAATCATGCGTGCGTTTGTTTGTGTGAACTTGATCAAAGTTTCAAATAGGTACAGTGGAGAAGTCTGTTTATGTGCACCTGCCGTTCAAGGGAGATACGGAGGCAGAAGTCTTTCAAAGAAACCTAACAAGTGCAGTAGGCAGAACATTTTACGCTGCACACTTCAAAGCTATGTTCACATCTAAACCAATTGTGTTTCCGATTCAAGGATAGAGTGACATATTCTGCAGTTTCATTCTGTGTAGATTCATTGATCTGCTCCTGTGAAACTGCGCACATTGGCCACACGACCAGACGCTTATCCGATCGCGTTCGCAAACACTACCCGGCTTGGCTGAGGACTGGAAGAATTAAGAAAATTACGAGCACGGGTTGCTGGCATCTCGTTGAGTCAAATCACTTGGTAGATGTGGCAAGCGCGTTCCGACCCGTTTACAGGGTTCGATGCAAGTAATCAGGAGCAGTGAAGCACTGATTGAAGCCGTGAGTATTCGGATTCACAACACTCCTCCTCCTTGTGCGCTCAGAAGAAATTTGTGCAAGCACTTAATTTCCCCTGGCCCACCTCAGCCACTCCAACACGTGTGCAATCATTTGAACTTTGACACTGTGATCAATTTGACACAAACACGCTGAATCATTAGGACTCGAAGCTCTCACTCCCTACTGTGTTCGTATTGCTAGGCATTTTTATTATTATGTAATAGCATGATTACGAATAACTGAAAAGGAGCTTGTTCGCCAAGCTGTTGATCTGATCATCGAGATTACTCAGCATGTGTGGTGTTCAGGTTAGGCCAGAGGAGTTTGCACAAGTCTGAAATTGGTAGTCAGTCAGCAACTAAAGCTGAAGAGAAATGATAACCTGTTCAATCTATTTGCATACGATGGATTTACCAAGCACCAGCGCCGGAGCATGATTGATCAATTTTATTTAGACGGTATTTTGTACCAGTGAAACTAGCTGGATGAAACAGATGCTTTATGATTATGCAATCAATTTACCTTCCGATTGTGAATTTATCATTTGTTGTTTCACGAAACAGGTAGCAATTTTTCCTAGCTTTTTGAGACCTAACAGATGTCCTGTTTACAATCACAAATCTGATTCGTGCATACCGTGCCAGTGTGCTGTCACGTTGCTTTGGCATTGGAGAATGACCGTGATATCCGTTGTTTCCTTGTGTTCAGTGTAATTAGGATTTGTTTGATAATTTTACTTGTACTATGTAACTAGCTGCAACAGCATCTTCAATTTCGTATGCCTGTGCACGAATTAAGTTTACTGAACCTGGATGCATCTTATCAACCTAGGTTCGTGACTTATTTATTCCGATTCAGGACCGAAAAACAGTGCCATTCACTTTGGTAGATGAGCTTGCTTGATCTGATTGTTGTTCTTATTTCAATAACAAAATGTAAGTAGCTGATAAACTGAAGCCGCCGTACACTGAAATATGGGCTCTCAGTGTGTAACGTTTTGACAGTGGGCCAAGAGAAGATCAAAAGCATCGTTCTGGACCAAATGTTATTAACATTTCAAGCAGCTCATCTGGCAGAACTTGCAACAGACAACTGAAATTCGGCTAATGCTAAGTACATAATAGGACGTTTTATGAAAAATATTGCTTTTCTATACTTGTCCAGATTAATTATTCTGTTAAAGAAAACAGGTTTCGCACAGATCAGGACAGAGGTTATAATCAGCAAGTTTAGCAACTGAAGCGCAAAATATAAGGCCAAAAACTAAAACGGTTTCATATTTCCTAGGTTTATTCAACCTTAGATGTCCAATTGATCTGCAACTTCAATGAAAACTACAAAATTACCTAGCAGACCTCTAAAACGCATAATGGTGACTAACCCAAGAATTATTACTAGTAGGGAAATTAAATGATATTGATTGCTTTACATGAACTATGTACCAATTTAGAACGACCAGCAGTGATAGGTCCTGGCTGGATAAAAATGATGTTTTTTTTTAATGACGGACTTGGAGCAATAACAACAGTAACAACAACAGACATGATTACGGACAGCCTCATTTACTGTGTACAGGTTCCATTTAAAAAATATTCAGGTGCAGCACAAATACAGTCCAACTTCGAGGAACCCTCAAATATCACCGAGCTTTAGACTTGAATAAATTCCAGCTGAAACTTCGGTCAGTAGGCTGGAAATACTTCACCTATTCGATCTGTTTTGATCCTTGTCTCGGGTATTTTTATTTATCTACCTTGGTTGCTAAATTGGAGTGGAGAAAATGGTTCCATCATAATCATGGAGTTTCATGGAAGTTTGTTACGACTGATGTTCCCAGAGTCACTTGGTGCTTTTTAGTAGGCATACCTTTAATCTTGGCTCAAGAAAGTACAGACTGCAAGGCTGAAGTTTCGGTTTGTGGTTGCCAGTGGCTCCGTATGAGCTCACTCGCTTCTGAGTACATGTAGCTGCAACCCAGAGGTCCATGTATCCCTTATGTATATATTTGTGTCAATTCTATGATCTCCGTCTTATGAAAATTTATGTATGGTTGTATTGCTCCGTACCAAACCATTTATTTTATATCTGGCCGGAATTACCTGAATAGAAATCGGTTCTTCAGTTCAGCTTTTCCTCTGATTTATTCCATATTTAAACCTTATCAGCACTGAGCAAACTGTATATGGTTTTCACATCACNATCACTGGTTTACATGCAGACTGTGTAGTCACGAGTTACAACTTTTTATTGAATGCACAAAGTGAAATAACTCCATGAAGTGAACTTGAGTTAGTGCCTTCTATGACTGACGTTTATTCACAATTGCGCTTGAAAGTTGCGGCGTTAGTCATTTTAAATTATAAACATCAGGCAATTTATCTTTTCATTTTCCCTTTTCCCATTTTAACTCTACAGATTTTTTATCTTTCTTATTCAGGTGCTTCCAGAATATTGTCAGGCACAATTGCACACGAATGAAAACTGTTCTAACTTGGATTGACGATTATTCAGAGTTTAACACGTTTGTGATACGGGTAGTACCTACNTTTTTCTCAGAGTATATGTTAACTCGTTGGCAGCCATTGTTTAATATTCTGTCGCCTGAGGAACGACAATTATATCGGAATACTTCAGCGGCTGCAAAAAGATAAATCCCAGGATAAACCGCAAGGCGGTTGTACTAAAAACCAAGATCGCTGTTAATTATTGATAGAAAAATAACTAGTGGTGCAACCGTTTCAAGAGAAATCTGTTCAGCTGCCGAGATTCCAGTTGAACAATAATTGTGAATAAAACAAAAGCTGAGAGTTCTCTACCCGTGTACCGATGTTAATAGCGAGCAGATTACCGAGTAGTGCTGAGTAAGATTTTGATCCAAATAACCTCGGTTAATCGATGCTTGGAATATGTTCAGGGATCTCTACTCGGAGACTTTGTGCAGCCTATGGAACCTACTTTGTTTTGTACACGTTTAGGTGTATTTGGTCGTGACAAACCTTCAGGAGCATTATACAGTTAGTATCACCAACCACACTTAACCCTCTTCAACGGGTACCGCTAAATGAGCAGTAGCTGAGAGGCAAGTGTGCAGTACTCTACAGTTCTAGACGATGTGCGCTCATCTTTCCTAATTATTTTAACTAAAAGATGCTAATCGATGAAATAAAACTGTCAATAACTTTCAATGTATGACATTATTTTGTAAATTGCAACAGAATGAATGTAATACAAACCCCGCCCAGAGCATCCAAAGCGTGATTTGATCACAATTTTAGCTAAGTGCAAATATTCCAATATTCAAATGGTCAAATCGAAAATCAGAATATGAAAGTAATGGTGAATTGCATCTGTGCATCGAGAGAGAAATAAAAGAGTAGGGATACTGGATGATTCAGTTAACGCGTGGAGGAATGGTGGAATGGTGACACATTGGTTGCATGCTTCTCTACCTAGCTTGCTTCCAATCGTTCTTGGAAGCTTTTATTTGGCTTACAAAGATGAAACCAGCAATAGACTCATTCGTATCAACATTCTACCAGTTTTTGTTACTCACCAACTGGAGAATGAACATTGCTTCCCCGAAAATTGTATACTAAGGATCAACCAGTATTAGTGTAAGCCTAATTGAACACTACCTTCTACATACTATTTTCTACCCAAATTCACCGCTTTATCTGAACACTTACAGTGGGTACTGTGTATACCACGGTTGATGCATCATATTTCATCCCGGATTATTTACCTATAAATTATTCTTAGCGTCGTCAGCTTGTTGTATTCCATCGGGTGAAATAAGCGTAATAAGATGATTTTATCTCGCTGAAATACCTTGGATGACCTTATTGAGAAATATGAGTAAAATTGACGTGTTATTTTGACGTCAGTAAATCTCTCATAAATACCCGAGTTTAAACTTTCTTAAAAAGATCATTCTAGATGTATTGAAATAAAGAAAAACAGAAACGGAATTACTTTAAAATAACCAGGACTAAAGGCACATTCACATACCCATAGTGTTAATGTTCTGAATGCATTGGGCCTAAACACAAATACAGTGGGAAATTAACAATTTAGAGAATTCTTATTCCAGATAATTATCGCAAAGTGTATACCAAATTACCTGTGTGGTCAGAGAGCTGAATTTGAAAGCAAGCCTTTCCAGATGAATTATTTCATCGACTAACCCTATGAATTGGACGGAGGGGCGGGTGACACAATACTGGAAGTTTACAGTGTTTCTCAGCTTAGCAGTGCAGTTAGAAAGATCGAAAACAGTTTGAGATGATGGCGCAGAAGCACTGGCGAACTAGAGATGTTGCCATGGACTGTCTAACGTGATGTGGTTTTGGTTCACTAATCCGACCAGCAATGTACGTCCCACTTGGCAAACACAGTGTAGCATTTTCCCGATTAAAAAAGAATTCATCCAGCCTAATAGTGACATGAGCTGCTGTCTGTGTGGGAGAAAATGGAGTGAGAATCACTACCTAGGTTATCAGAAAAGGCTCACTGTATTGAAATCCTAAGAATAAAATGTATGCTTCTAGTTCGATTTCTGTATTATATTTTTATTATAAATCAAAATCCAGATGCTTCGGTTTAATATGTACACGATTTACAGATCCAGTCAAAATAACCTAGATTGTACGTGTACAGGTGAAAACAAGTAAGTGATCATTCTGAGAAAACATCATCGGTTCCGCGATCCATTCTGATGTTGTTCCACCACATACGTTCATTTAAACATACGCGTTTTGTTGCGCGTTCACTATCACCTGATCTCACGTGATTTCTTTCTGCGCTTAGGTAAGTAGTCTGTTCGAAGCATGTCAAAGGCTTGTGTTGTTGAAATTTCTGTGAGTAGCTAGTAGGTTAGTTAGTTGGTGAGTTAGTTAGTCAGTCAATTCTCTGCTCGCATTTTGGCGTGTTCCGGGTTGTCAGTGAACCTGACAAATGAACCATAAAGGTACTTGCGTGCTTGCGTGAAGCATCTGAGAAGCATAAAAAGCATCAAAGAAGACAAACCACATGAATTCAATCAATGTATACACCAAGCACTATTGATTTGACAAACGCACATAGAAGTGTTGACACATTATACTTACATTAGATGTGCACTGGGGCACATCACGGAAGGAGAGAGCGAGAGCAGTAGTTGTCTAATTTGAAATGCTTTTTTCACGTAATGCAATCAGAGGGATCCCAACCGCTTCATTATTGTGATAAAGCTAACATTGCGGCAGAGTTGACTAGATTGATCACTCAGGGATGTATCTTCCGAGAGGATATGATTCAATTGCCTACGAAACAGTTTGGAACAAAGCTTATTTCAGTCTACAAGTCAAAGCCCCACACATAAAAAAGATCATGTTTTTTTAGTTAGGCAAATGATGTCATGATAGAAACACGCGATTCAACCTGTTTCGCTTCACTCGAGATAACTTTTATTAGACATCTATGCAAGTATACTGTTCTACTTGGGATTTATTTTGTGAAGTTTAGCAACTGAGCCATATTAGCAGTATTTTAGTTCCCTTTACCCTATAACTAAGCATGCGAGTTGCCAATTAAACATACTTGTGCACAGATATCAATCACTGGATCGAAAACAGCTGTCTTTTTTCTGTAAGTAAAATGTTTTTTGATTGCCCCGCCTGGGACTTTGGAAGGCCTGTTAACGGACTTTCACTCTCCAATAATAACTAAATCCGGTAAATGATGAAAAAAGCTAACCAAGAACTTGTTTACCGTCTACTGTCCCATGTCCATGTAACCTATCGGATGCAAACAGACAACAGTGGCAGAAGGAAATTAAGGTAAATAAGGATTGTATCAATTAACTTTTTCACTTTTAAGGGATACAAAGAGGGAGTGTTGTGCAGCGGTGTTTATTATGTCCTTCGATATTCAGCTATTTTGCGTCCATAAATCACAGGGCGATGTTGGTCTTGTTTCTTTTATCTCTGCACTGCATAATAAGACAGAACTATGTCGTGTATCTGGTGTAATTCAAAATCAAACACCAGCTGACACAATGGTTCATCTAGCCATGTAATCCATGTCGTTCTTACCATCCCGCTGAACTACCCATATGGGAAACTAGACGATTCGGATAACAGATGTAAACACCTCGATTGGTGGTTAATAAAAGGTTACAGGATCAGCATGGGTAAAACAAGGAAGAATATTGTGCAGCAGCTTTAAACATAAAATCTAAAACAACGTCACAACAGCCACCATTGCGCTAAGCCGAATGTTGCGAGTTATAAGTTTCTAAGAAAGTCTAAGAAATAAGGAGCCATAAATTACTAGTACGTCCCGTATTTCTAGGCATATGGTTGTAAAGATAACTTTTGAATGAGGAATAAAGACACTCTCTAGGGTCGGCTTTCCTCGAGGATGAGAACAGTCAAGTGAGAGCTTGTGTCTCCAAGTGTGAGAGGCCTAATGTGTCCGGTTGTAACATTGAGTACAACGTGCTCAAGAAGAATACGTTCAGATAAGAAATAGGTGTACGGCAGTTATAGACAAATTTAGGATCTTTATTGAGTAGTCTAGGGAAACTTAGAAGGAATCAATGAAGCTCGTAAGGCAAATGGTAAATCAAAATCAAAGACCATCTCAGGTGAATGAAGACTGAAATTGGCCTACAAAACTAAACCTGTCATCCAAACCTTCTCAGGTGCGTTTATGATATGATCAGACAGAAAAGGTTGTGAAAAAGGACCAGACCAATGTATGTATGGTGACCGACTTTCGGTCATTTTCTTTGCTTGAAAGGGATGAACGATGCCTAATAAATCTTTGAATTTAGAAAAGAAAAAAATGATGCTTCAACAGGTCGTGAAGTTAAAATTCAGGTTTCGGCATGTAAAAAAATCAACTTACATTTGCAAGTTCTTTCACGTGAACCGACCAGAAAGGATACGTTGCTACAGAGTAAGCCGAAAATATTTTTTTAAGAACGCTCTCCGCTCTCCCGTATTTACCCCAGTTATGTGAATGGTAATGTACTAGCCAAAGAAGAAAAACCACGGAAAACAAGTATTGTTCGTTTCTTTGTGTTCTATTCAAAATGTCTGTGGATGGCCTAGCTCGGAATACTGAACGTCCAGTCAATGGGGAGAACATGAAGGCATCAACGTTCCTACAGACAGCAGGCGAAAATTTTCGTATCTTGTTAGTATCCAGCCGAGTCGATTCAAGGCAAATATCTGCACGAAAAGCGACAAAATTGTAGTGGAACAGATTCATCTATTTTTCATTGGGGAGCCTTTCACTCTTCAAGAGGGTTGCATCGAACTTCGATGAAAATCAATCAGTGCCTTTGTAAGACTGTGAACATCATAAATCCATCAAATTCAATAGGGTTGAAACCTTGAAATAATATTGTTTGAGCCACATGGGTCATACTAAGGCCACCTTGTCCACATTCAGTGTTTAACTTCACGACAATCAGTATACTGCATTAGTTCATTTAACTCATGGTGACCTCTCATTAACGTTGAATTGAAAACAGACGGTAAAGCATCACAACAAAATCTTTAGACCAGGGTTTCCTGGCTCGAGCCTTTAAACGCTCGGTGTATACACACTGCTAACCATTCCAAGGCATGGCTGTAACAGCTGTGTGATACTTAGACGTGGTTTGATTAACGGTTTCACAACCATTCACGCTTTGCCGCCCAAGTGATTTCAATCGTTGTTACGAGTGGCTTATGCTTGCTGGCGTTTACGTTCCACTGTTTCTCTGGAAAACACCATCGAATGTAAACCTTGTTATTAAGATGTCCTATTGCATACTCGAGTGAAGTGAGAACCTGACAACCAGAAAACGCCAGCTGCCTTCTAAGAACACATTCGTCTCGCACACTTGATTGAAGTGTAATATGCCGATCATTTTTACACAGAAAAATACGATGTGCAAATGGGAAAATTACTGAGTAAATCGGAATCCTATGAGGTATTGAACTAATGGGTATGGAGTGAAAAGGAATTGGGCAACTGTTCCATAGTGAAATTCTGTTATAAACGAAGTCTATTTGTTTGTCCCTTTACAACTGGTTAATTCAAGCAAGCCCATTTCTGTCAAACTGGTCCTACCCGCCCCCATTCCACGCACACATTCCATGGGCAGCCAAAAGACAGCAACCAAAACCGGCGCACGAAAGTGCATGGTTAATGGTTGTTCAAACTGAAAAAACTGAACACACCCCATCAGATTGCGTAAAAGCTATCAGCTGAATAGCATCTTCTGAGATGGTTCTCATTTGGGGCCCTAGATTCTTAAAGTTGGTGTGATCCAACGTGTTCGAAACAACTGTAGGGTATTTAACTTCTGAAGAAAAAGGAAAAGGATAACATAAAATTAAAAGCTGAGGACGGCAACCATCGTTGTGTGATTGTCGGGTGTGAATGAACTATGCGTATGACAAACGCTACTGAATCAATCACCACGCACGCAAGCTTTATAATTTACAGACAGTGTCAGGACTGAAACGTTGAAAACTTCAAGTTGAAGGAAAAACGGATGCGAACCTGGCAGTTACTCGGCCGTTAGGTTTTAGTTTCGGGGAGCGAGTATTACTGCCTCTTGCTCAATTACTGTTTCTCCATTGATCAATTACCAATATAATAATCAAACTTTGTCACTCATAAAATAGCCGAAGTTTCGCAGTCATGAGGACTTTTGATTTCACTAAGCCTGGTTTCCATCGGATATTGTTGTCCAAAAATACAGAACAGACATGTTCATCCTCACTATGAATCAGTCAGGGTCAGATGCTATCCCCAATTTCTACGTTTTTGAATATGATATGCTCCATCGAGCTTGTTTCTGTTATTTATCTATTCATCTAGAAATCGTGACAATCAACAAGCTGATAAGGTCAGGGTTAACGGTATCAAACATTATACTCACTGTTAGATTGCTCTCAGTCGAGGTCAATCACATGACCGTGTTTTTCATTATTTTTTCAACTAGCAGTCACTCAATAGTGGGGAATTTCTACTTAGCCGATTCTACTGTAACATAAAGGGATGCAAGAATTCGAGAATAGTTTGACTTCAATTGATTTGTCGAGAAAGTGATATTGGAGGTCGGTTCTTTCAAATAGATCAAGCTGGACGTTTCCTACATGAATGACAAGCAAAATATATGTAACCAGGAGTAGTAAGGTGGGTAGTTCTGTCAGCCGAAAATGATTGGACAAAGATCCTCTCTGCCTTAGGTCCCAAACTGTTCAATGTGGTTGTTACCCAAGCAAGTTCATCACTTCATTATGGCTAACATTTACGGTGCACACGGCACGCGTGCATCGAATTTTAGTCTGTTGATCGTTTAACCGCGTAGTTGGCATAGTTGGATTAAGATCAACCTTCGTGCATCGCTTATGGAAATTGGAATCTTTCACAACCCGGATCTAGCAGAACCTCAGACTGCTGCACTGTTTTCAAAAAATAGTTTTATCACACATAATCTCATCCTGACTGCGGAGCCTCAGAAAGCAAAACATGTTTCCTTCGGATACCTCAGTAATACTTCATAAAATGGTTTGTTTTGGTGGCATTTCTGTTTTGCGAGTATTGCCAAATTCTGGTTACCTCAAACAAAAAGGTTGATTCGTGAAAACGCTCAAATCATACAAGTAGTAGGAGAAGTGCTGCCAAACAATAACAGTTTCAATGAAGAATGTACATTGCCTTTTATCGATGTACAATAAAATTAGTTGAAGAACAAGAATACCCTTATTGGTGTGGTGGACAGTCGAACGTTTATTTGGCCAAGTGAGAGTTTCTCGTGGAGCATGGAAGAGCTGTAAGTTGCGAACCACCTCAAATCTAATACGCCGGTGCTGCTTACCGGAGACTTACCCATTCTCAACAAAGAGTGTGCAAAATACCAACCAAACGTTTGTACCTAAAACCATTAACCGTTACCGAGAAAATAATTTTAGACCGAATGACTCCCTTGTCTCAGGATTTTCGCTAAATAGAGGTCTGGAAACTTTTACTAAGTTTTCTTTGCGTCAACTGAGAATTTTGGCAAGCTCGATCAGGACATTTCCATCCAACGTTTTTCTGAGAATGGCCTAGGAATTGGAGCGAGAAATGTACGTACGATTTGCATCTTGTTTTAATGACGAATCCAGGGTTATAAATAAGCATACAATGCGCCGTTCTCCAATATATCCCAACAAGTGTTTACCATTTCCCGGTCTCTTTCCAAATTAGGTTTTGCCGTGAAAGTACTATCGCTTTCCGAAATTGACTGGCCTGCGATCATGTCCGTATTACTTTGTTCTTTAATCCTGAAATATCTACGTTTTGATCTTCTAAAACCTGTTTGAACATGTCCTGACTATGGATCAGTTACGTCTGTTTGAATATAGCTGTATCGCACTTGACATCGATTAATTCAGACGCGTGTGAAATATTTAAATATATATATATATGTATATCTCTACTTGATTGTCACCGTTTTGAGATTTTAATGAATGTTTGACCTCTTGTAAAACATTTGGCATTAGTACCTTGTCGTGTAGCAATCCTCATAGCACGTATACACTGAAAAAATGAATTCGCTTCAGTAACTAGATCACGTAATATGAATGATTCAGCTGGGTGTACGACTCATTCTTTCCTAGAAAATGTGTGTGATAGATGTTTGGCATTAAAGATATCAGTGACAGGTAATTTCTAATAACCGCTGGGATTAAACACTAGTTTTTCATGTGCTGAATTTCGCCTTGTACAGATCAAATGAAACGTAAAGTGAAAAAGTAGCAAGTAGTGGGCATCTGTTTTGCCCTGGTTTGGTTTCATCCGCAGTGCGAATCGATCCATCCAACTGAGGATCAAACTCGTCACTTCACGATCAACATTTAATCAGCACCTGATGGGATCGCTTCTATTTTGCCTATACACTGCATTGCACAACTCATCATTGTGAGCTTAATGTAGGCATCTGAACTGGCAGAACTCAGTACTAACCTATGGGATCAGAATTAGGTTGGAAACCTTCAAACCTGATTACAGGACGCATAAAACGTTCTGCAACCGTTAATCTGACGACACTGTAGAGCACGTCAACGATTGGATACATATGGCTATATTGTTGCTCGCTCGCACCGGATCATTTACAGCAAAACGGAGTACCGTAACCTACTGAGACTGACCTCTTTCAATCCGACTAAACATATTTGAAATGAAATTAAACGCATAAGGTTGACCAGGCATCGATGAAAGTTCCAGTGTATTTTGCTCGGGAATATAGAAATATTTTGGGCTACTTGTCCTTTTCCTTAGGACTATGGCAAACCATACAGATTTTGGTACTGTTGAATGACACTAGCAGTAACTTCCTGTACCTGAGTTTCTACGTCCGTTGACCGCGAATGACGCGGTAAAAGCTATTTTAGAAACAGTTTTAAAAAATACGTAGGTCGTAGCACTCATTTGGCTAAAACATTTCTTAGTCATGTTGCCGGGTGAAATTTATTGAACGGTGTCGGTTACTCATATAGTACGTGAGAGAAATATATTTTTGAGAATTTAATTTTTTATCCTTTTAAACGGACTAATAAAACTTCAAAGTTTGGACTAGATTGCATAGATGCGTGTCAGTTCAGTACCAGCCCATCGACTCATTTAGTGCTTGAATAAAACCGTTAAGTGCTGCAATGGATTCCAAAAGTTATTCGTGTTTGGCCTTTTACCATTGCCGATATCAAGCTTCATTCAAACTGATATTCCAAGGTGAGCCTTCCATCAGCGTCCTGATTGCCGTCTTTTATTGCGCATTCTTCTCTCTGTGACCTTTATTCCAAAGAGAAGTAACGTATTTCATCAAGCAGGTATCGTTGTTACCAGGTGCCAAAGCTATTGGAGACACCATTTTGTGAACAGCTACTTGAATTTAGTGGTTTTACGCAGGACACTTGCAAGAACTGTGCGTGTTTGAGTGAAAAAAAATATGTTCAAATTGAATTTAAGTTCAAAGTTTGACCTTAAGTCTAGGTAGGTGTAAAGTGTACAGCAATGCCGTTTGTACTGAGACTGTGGATATGCAATAATCTGCGTGTAGCATTCGTTGTTCTCTCCGGGGGAACCACAAGCCCGCTTACTGGTAGTTTACCGAACTACTCCTGACTTACTTTTAGCAAGTAAATGTTCTGAAAACAGTGCCCAGAGAGTTACTTGGTAATTCATGCCTGTAGGAGAAACTTGCTTCCAAATGCCCCATTCGACAGGTTGTTAAGTTCGAAATGTTTCTGATCGAGAGATAATCTTGGAGATTGGTGCTGGGATGCGTGAGGTGTGATACCTCGCAAAAAGCTTGTAGAGATGGATAGTGCTATACTGAAAAAACGGAAAACTTGAGATGCACTGATAAACCGCCCGGTGATTGAGTGGATAGTACGCTTCTGTTCTTCCTGTGGGTTTCAGGGTTCGGTCCCAGTTGTGTTGACGGATTCGCACTATTGGTGCAAACTATTTAGGGTCACTTAATCTGTCCATGCTTTCTGGCATTTCACTGTACCTTTTCTATGCTTCGTAAACGACAAAATGGACCATTTATTTGAAACGAACCCTCCACTACTGTCCTGTAGCTTATGAATAAGCTAGCATGAATTATGAACGTCGAAGATAAAGTAGGGAAAACCTTTCGGGTTTGGCAGCTTCCACGCTACTTATTGAGTTCAGTAAGTGGTGCGACATGAAAAAACTAGATGTAATGCCGTGATGTAGCTCAGCTTACCCAAGCGTAGCTGACTGCTCCTTCTTTGGGACCAACATCACGGAAAATAGTAGGATTTTCAAAATTCAAACACAAGCAAATACTTCCTAATTAATTGCCAAACTAGGAGAAATTCTATAATTGGGATGGTGCTATTGCAACCAAACACTATAGACTACTTGATTACAGTTGTTCATTGGAAACTGCTTGGCTTACTTCTAGAAAGAGTTTCAGACGAGGGCGGCACAAAACTAGGTAATTACACACACGAATAGTACATACACGACATGCAACAGTTTCTCTGGGCTAACTCTGCCAAAGTATTGCTCAGTCGCGTGTTCGATGATTGACAACAACAACAACAACATCATTGGGAAAGCCAAGCATGAAACCATCAGTAGTACTAAATCAGTAGGCAATACACTGGTAAAGCCATTGCTTGTTGTCATCGGCGAGGACGTCTAGTGACCGGTAAACGTCAAATGTAGATGTTATTCGAAACACATACCACATTGTGCTTCTGTTGTCACATTAACCGGTGACTGTACATATCAGATTGTGCGCACTCGGTCATGCAACGGGCGTCTACATCTTCGTGAACGAATTATTCCATGTTGTACTGTATAGCATGTATCAGCGCGCACACGCACGCACGTGCACAGATGGATAACTATCCCCTTTTCGACGTACTTAAGCGTCACAGCATGAGGTCAAGTGGACTTAAATGGTAGATTAGATGCAAACAGGGTTAATAGTAGCAGCTGAAATCGTACTGTCCATCATCGGTGCGTCAATCTTATTGAACTAGGCAAACTTCAGACGAAAACTTTATGCGTCGAATACACTCAAAGGACTCGAACACATGACCTTATTTGTCGTATGTAGTAACACATTTTCCAGGATTTGGGCAGCTATGTCACGTTGTTGCGCAAATGATCCACCTATGTAATTAAGAACCACTTAGCCGATCAGGAAAGGGTTCAACTGACTTACTCTCGTGCAATATGAAAAGGTTATCTCAGTAAGCCTTATCTAAGCCTAACTACGATGCACTTATCGTAAATGATAGAAGCAAGGCATAATAATAGATTATCTTCATCTATGTTGCCTCTCAAGCCTCAGAATGATCGGGATGGATTTCTTGGGCTGTGGCTGGTCCCCCTTCTCTTGCACTTCACAAAATGCCCCTATACGATCAAGCGTCTCAAACAGCCTCTGCTGAGAAAGCCCTACTCCCTTCTTATTCGTATTGGAGGTATTTTCCCGAAAACGTGACAGGACGAAAAGACAATATCTAGAACTATAACAAACCATGGAACTTCCTCTTTCTTATAAAGATTATTGTACTATGATTTGTTTAGCGCACAGTCTGGATTCAGACGTTTGTGAAAGTATAAATACAAACACAGCCATCTTTGTTGCATTTAATCAGTTGCCCACAGTGCGCTCTTTCATACAGTGATACCATACTATTTCAAACATGCCATGCGTATTATAAGAATGATGGTCAAATCAAAGTTCTTCATTGGGAATTTATGTAATTAGTTATAGAATTACAAGAGGTATAAAATGCCTCAGAAGCTAGCTGAATAACTGTGTTTCTGGCGAACATGTTCCTTTGAGCTAGATGACAGTGAAGAGAACCGTTACTAAGATACGAACAATATCAATCGACAGAACAGCTAACATAATATAACTTGTTATTTTTCAGCCAAACTAGTGTTCAAGCTACCCATCTTCACTTCATTTATAGCATACCTCGGCATGATAGTAAAAAGGAATGCAAAACGGGATACTCACAATACGCCTAATGCCTAGATTGGAGGAGGAAAATTCAAAAATTCCTCTTGATCTTTGATTCAAAAGGAAACGTATCCTCTGATTTATCATTCAGAGGTGAACAAATGCCACAAGAATGTTGAGTAGAAGTTGAACCGAAGTAGCGTATTTAAAACGTAATTCTGACTCTTTATTCACCACCCATGATGGCTTGCTTGCCTCCATGGCTCAGCCACATACACAGGGTGGCTCTTCACAGCCGCAGATCCAATCATGCCTAAAAGGTCAATGAGTACAGCAAGACAAAGTTCAATCTCACAAAGCCAGCTGCTTGGGTAACTCATGTCTTCCTTCGTCTATCCACTGTATTCCTTGGAGAGGTCACCCCAGCAAGAAAACGCGGAGAGAGGCAGTTTACCGGTCAAAAAACCTCGCTAGATGGACGTAGGAGAGGGGTACCTGGGGCTTCCTCTCGACGGTGGGAGAAGTCTTCGCACTTCATTGGACAGCTACCGCTTGACCAAGCTCGGTAGTCCGCAGCCAATAAGGCGCTGCCCTGTCCACGTTCCGCTTGCCTCGTTTGTTGCATGAGGCTAAGTTCTGATTCTGAAAAGTAGACCGTCAACCAACGCTCCGCGAACAATACAATGAACGGAAACCCGAAGGCCTTGCTCGACAAATCTCTAGAGACTGCCACACGGGTGCTTCCGTCACGCTCCCGCGTTGGATCTACGCGTCCCCGTCTTGGTTCAGACTTTTGAGTCAAAGGCTCGTCAAGGGTTACCAAATAAAACCCCATTCATCGGCGTGGGCCACCGCGAAGTATGTCCTACCCTTAGGTCTTAGGCACCAATTTGAAAAGAACTCTTTCCCATATGTCCAGTTCTTCCTCTCAATCCCAAGTAATCCTAAACACCCCCTGTTTACAAGACCAATCGGATATCATTCAGCGTTTTACCAGTAAGGCCAAATAATAAGAAGCTACAGGATATTTGAAGCCAAAAGTAGCATTTCTCGTAGCCGCGTTCATTGTCCACACACTCTATCACATTAGTCAACAACCTGACTTGGCTAGAACCCCTGAGACGTTCAATTTAGATATATGCTGTCTCTGAAACACGTATTCAAGACCCTACTTCACTTATCTTCCTGCGTTCTCCTGATCCAACCTCAGACACACGCTTCATCCCTCGTGTATCAGGTGATTCGCATCCGACGCTCGGAGTGTTGCTTGTAGCGAGAAAGCGCTAAATACCAAACCTGAGCACTCACTTCTTGCCTGGATTCTAGTCAGTAGCCGACTGTGCGCTGTACGTCTCAACGGTTTAGCAAGGGGCAATATCTATAGAACGAAGTGTCAATACTTATTCGTCGTATTGCTATATGCAAATCAGCCTTTGTAGCTAAGGTCCCCGATCGCCCATCAGTTGAATCACCAGCCTAAGTACTCAATGAACACTAGAGGCAAATCAAGGAAACTATGAAATTATCGATAAAAACAACGTCGGACACTGCCGGAAGCTCAAAACACATAAAATGAACCCTGTCGACCTCCGCTGCTATCCTGGATGCCCACAGTACCCTTCCTCTTGATGGCACGTATGCCACAGCGCGCAAATCCCTCAAGCGCCAGCGTAAGGCCACCTGTCCTGACAGGCTGTCACAATCGGCTTTCATGGATGAAAGCTCAGCCTTGGTTGCTGATTTAAAAAAGCTCCTGGGCTCAGCATGAGAGAGGGACGAGGTTCCAAATGAATGGTGTGAATCGGTCATCATACCGATTTACAAGAAAGGTGAGAGATTCTCTTGTGCAAACCACGGAGGAATTAGTTTAGTCAACATCGTCTCTGAACCTGTCGCTGGTATCGTACTGCTTTAATTGTCTGCCGCACGTGAATAATGCACACCTCAGATTTATACCGGGTTCAAATCTGTTCGAGGCTGTATTGACCGCATCTTCATTCATCGCCAAGTTCTGGAGCACTAACATTCTTTATTTTGTCCCACGATCTCTTTCTTCCTCGATCTGAAAACGGTTTTCGACTCAGTCGACCACTCTCACTCTCTGAAAGGCGTGTCCGATAATTTTATTTCAATGCTGAGACTCTTTTATACCAATAGCCGAAGTCTGTTTGGAGCTTACGGCACGTTTTCGCCCGTCAGGGTTGCACTCTGTCTCCTTTTCTTTTCAACTTGGTTATGGATTTGAGTATGGAAACAGTCCTGTACTCGTGCGAGGATAGGAGCATCCATTCAGGGTATGGAAATGATATTGTGCTGCTAAGAGAGGATTCAAGTAAGTTGCAATCCTTTCTTGAGAGCTTGAGTGCCAGCGTAACCATGTTCGCTATGCGTTGTGCAAAATGTTACTACAAGACTGGGTTGGTCTGGCACCCCGACTCACTCTAACCGTGGAAGTATTAGAGCAAGTGAATATTTATGTTGTTTGGGCAGTCACGTCTCACCCGTTAGGCGCATTACGGATGAAGTGTCTGCTCGCATACAGAAGGCTTGATTGGCATTTGCCAACTTCAGGCATCTGTGTTACCGCCGTGACATCTGGCTGTCCATGAAGGGTTGAGTATATGCTGCGGCAGTTCGGCCAGTTTTGCTATAAAGCGAAGAAACTAGGTCACCAAGGACTCAAGATAAATATAGACTGTCGGTTTTAGGGCATCTCTGTGTACGTAGCTTTAGACCAATCTGTTGGGGTAGCCAGACGAGCAATACTGCGTTTAGGCGCAGAGTTTTAGGTAACGGCGATCGCTCACTGGAGCAAGTGGTCTACCTCCATAGATTAAGTTGGTTGGGGCATGTGTTACGCGTGTCACCAAATAGGTTGCCACGTCGAGCAATATTCGCCGATGGGACGGTAATAACCGATAGTTAGAGACACTCAGTCATATGGCTATCTTTAACAGTGGCGTTCGTGCATCTTCTGAATTTCTTTGCAAAATCAGTCACTGAAATTTCCTATTTTATCTTCTACTTCCAACCCCCCTGTCTTCCTCCTACTGTTCTTCTTCGAAATGGGCAGCCAAAAGACAACAACCAAAACTGGTGCACGAAATTGCTTGGCTAATGGTTGTTCAAACTGAAACTGAAACTAAAACCCATGAGCTTTTTTTCGAGTTTTCAGATGAACATGGACCTTACTTGTTACCGTCATATCAGAGTTCATTCACTGATGCAGATGTGCATACGGCAGACTCCCTCGGGCGAATAGTTTCACACCAATCTACTCACATGCGGGATGAGAATCCTTGACAGACGTGAAAAAGCTTTTCGAAAAGAAAATTGAGCGTACAATCTTTGTCCATCTGATTAACATGGAGTTGTAGTGAACCCTCACTTAGACCTCTTAAACCGCTCAAAACGTAACCGGCTGTTTTCACGTACCCTACCAAATGCAACTGAAATAACACTGATTCCTTCATCTAAATACCTACTCTGCTTGATCTAGTACCACTGCACTAGTTGCATCTAGTTATTATTGCCCGAGGATATGGGAAACATTGATCCACTTATCGTAGCTGCCCTACTTGGGGCATAGTCAAACACACTTGGACTCAGGTACAGATTCACTACATCTGAGTTCGGACATGTGATATCTTCGATAGATTTTCATACCGCATACGTTCGATTGATTTGATTTAAGAAATTCATTATTTTCCTCTGTAAGGTAACCATTCTTGTCTTTATTTACGTGAAAGAAATCTGATCTTTGACAAGGCTACGCCTTAAGACTGGAATTTGGACTAGACTTTGATGTGTATTTAATGTTCACTGTACGCTACTAGTCGAAACCAAGCTAAATCTCAGGGGATCTTTTACAACTTCGGTAATCATGTAAAGCAGTGTGCCGCAGAGCTACTCATTTTCGCCTTCGCTTTCCAGTTACTTGCTTAATGTTGTATTAGAAATGCATCTATTAGCGCACTGGGATGGTGGGTTTTGGTTACTTCTGGATAATGAACTTTCTGTTTTCTCATTCTAGGAGACATGTGATTGTCCAGTAGGAATACAGATAAGTCGCAAGATGTGGGAAAATGCCCTATTTTAGTGCTTCCATCGACTGATATGCATTCGCATCATCAGTGTGTAAATGGCTGATAAGTGGTTGCGATACACTCGTACGATAATTCATTCTAACCGAATACTTCCTGGCAGATGACACGTGGATAACATGTCACCACGCACATGGAAGGCTCCTGTGGCAATTGCAAAAAAGTGACGTCGAGACATCTAGTTATTTATGAAGTATCAAATTCAGATGGGAAGAATTTTCCCAGGCACATTACCTGGAATCAGTCGAATTTCGCTGGACATTGTAGTTGCTGAGGTAGTGGAATTTGGGGAAAAGTTAATGGAATGGTCAAACAGTGGATGTAAGGGTGCTGAATGAAAACCTTGCATCATAGTATCAAGTTTTGAGGTTGGAATCGTAAAATCGATAGATAAAGAGAGTGACAACTAAAAGCGGTAGACAGTGAGGATTATGAGTCTTGTCTCTCTACAAACATCCGCCATTGACGCTGTGCTGGAAAAGCTATTTTCCTTCCTTCTAGCGTTTCTCGCATCACATGATAAGATTCTTAGCCAGAAAACAATCCAAAACCAAACAGTGGTGTTGTATAATCTCATGGTTATCAGAGTTAAGATTGCTGAAACTAATAATGCATTATTTGAAAGCGGTTATTTGCCCAGTCTGTATCTTCTTACTCATCATCAGCAATTTCAGCCCGAGTTTGACTATAAAAGCTTTTGGGAATGTCATTGTAATAGTGTATAATACTCAGCTTCCAAACAGAAGGGGGCATTTCAACGCTTTCAGCCAAAAATCTCCAAGCAATCAATTTACAAACGATTTCAAAGTGCACTCCATGTCAATGATCATCGTATTGTAAAATGTGACCCCAAGAATTTCATTAGATATAAAATTTTATATATTACGATTAAACGTCTATTTGAAACTTTCTTATCCTCGTGTTTTTGTGTAGCGCATGAGCAAGGCGTTGACTACGGCGCCGAACATTTTCGGCTCAAACTCCGACAGAGACACAAGCATTCGTTCCTTATACGTGCTAATTGGATCCGGATGTATAAACTATCGAAAAGTTCTAGACCATTTCTCATGGATTTTTTGCTTAGGTTACCAGTGATACTTTCAAGCGTCACGTTGACCCATTTTTACACTGGATGTTGCAACTTACTATTCCATCTTTAACCTAGCTTCGCAGTATCGTTGAACATGTAGATTGGGCTTGTAATTAAATATCCACAATGTTCAAGTATACGCTCCGTTGGAAACTGAATACCAAACATGGTGGGGGTTATTTGAAAGCAGAAACTACGCTATCGTTGCACAGCTTCATAAATGAAAATCGAATATAGATAACATTGCTCAACTTATCGGGATAGGAGAATCCTCAACCACGTTCAAATCTGAACGTTGAAGTGACTTTCTTGATTGAAAACTAACTACTTTATTCTGTTTAAATGGGTCACAATACAATAAAAATGGTAGAAACTAACCAACTATCTATGGATCTTGCCTATAGCAACGATAAACAGAGTGTAAATACAATCTTCACGCGATGAACAAACTTTGCATCGGACCTTGACAATTATCTTGGATCGCATGTGTTTGTATGCATGTAGTTATGCATGTGTCATTTATGCATACCAATATCCAGAGTCGGTGGAACACGTCTGTATGCTACTCTCTGTATCCCCGGTTTCCGTCAATGAGAAGCCATCTGGCAACGTGGAGTCCTGTTGCTGTATGATGATTGGTGTTGTGATATGTCCGATTGGATAATCTCTGTGCGTTGTATGTTTTCTCTGGGATTCATTTTTACGCAGTTCCTCCAATTTATTCCGCAAACAAGTTAACTCATCCTGCAAATCAATACCAGTCAACAGAGCGTAACGTTGCAAAATGTATGCCGCTTCATCGACTTGGTCAATGCTCGCAATCGATTTGTCCTCTTGTAGCTGTTGGTCACTGATCATGGATGAAGGTGTCTGTTCAGTGTCGGTTTCATAACAAACATTATTATCTGGTATATCAAAATGAAAGAACTTAGGCGGAATTGAAAACGAACGTTTTACCGAGAACATTTGAACTCATAGTTGTTAGACCAATGGACGCTCTTGAGGACATTATCTGAGCTTCGGACGTCGAATCTTGAGATGATAAAATCAACGCGACATTGTCTTCCACGCGATCTAATCTCGTTCGTGGGGAGTGAAGAATTTTGTTCCCCGCAGGGAGAAGCGGTGAGATAGGAAGAAGTTGCATGAAAAAAGGGTGAATGAAAGGCAATAAAGTGAGTTCATTTAATTAGGCAAAAAGAAATCAGTTGTTCAAGTTAGGCTGAAGGTAAGACCACGAGCAAATAGACACAGTTGTCAGAGATATTCTATGCTTAGTGACCATACAGTATTCCAAAACATCTGTAACAACCAGGGTGTTTCGGGTTCACTTTATCCAAAAACTGTCATCATAAAAATTTATTATTTAGTGAAAACACTCTGTTTTATTATTTTATTAACAATCTTAGACCACAATCAAAAACGGAGGAGAAAAGCTTTTTTGTCTGTTACATTTAAAACTTTTGGCCCTGTGAGTTTAAATCTGAAGTTTAAATCTGATTTTACATAGTCCATAGGCAGTCTGTCTATTCCCCTTAAAAACAAGCGTACACCAATATCTTCAACAGTTCCAAGAACTGAATCGTTGTCTCTATATAGACCCTAGTGTATATCACCTTGCACAGGATCAACCAAGAACATACTGCAAGTTTAGTAACAGTACTCTTGTATGCTTCAACGACGGATAGCATCGTATAGGTCGAGCTAAACCTCATCAGCAGTGTGTATAATTACGTTGTCTCTGCCAGTTCTTAGACCTCAATAAGTCTGGAGATGAACAGAACAGCCGTTCAGTGTTCTTCATTCGAGAGCCGAAGCAGAACACTCCATCGTATCGGAAACACTTGCATCCCAATGAGTAAACCCCACTCACTAACCATCTACGAATACTCCGGTGACTTTGAATTCGCATGAACACTACAACTAGATGTCTCACTAGACCTAATGTTTTTTCTGATTCATCAACCATCACAATAAACTCTCTGGGTGTATCAATGCTGGGTTTTAGTTAACCAAACAAAACGGAAGTTATCCATATTGTGTACAAAGCACAGTGATGGTGCTCAGAGCGACAAGGAGGCAATACTGCTAGCACGTAAACAGTTACCCCTTTTGATTGTGTTTACACCCCGGAACAAGTTAGCCGAAAAACTACATTAGGATGTTTTAATGATGTTAAGCTATTTAAAAATGTATAGAATAATTGTTATACTTGATTAAACACTGTCGGTACTAGGCAAATGTACAACAATGCTCCAAACCGGTGAAATGTGGGCATATCACTTATCCCGGATATTCTTACCTTTGGTTGACCATTTTGGACGAGGAAACGATTTTCGATGACGGTGGAGGAATGGGGTTTTGGCTGCCATGGAATCGGTTGAGTCCTCTGTCTCATCTGCACTGCTCACATTCCCCTTCGGCCAATTGGCATTTGTTGCATCATCTTCGCTTCCGCTACCATCGCTATCCGTGTCCGCCTTGGTTGCAATTGGCTCGGCTTCGTAATCGTGTGTGACAGCCAACTGATCATCCGGTGGGAATGATATTCGTAGTTTAGGAGCGGGCTATTTGTAACAAAGTGGAATATTGTATCGTTGGATAAGAACGAAACCCAACTCAATGTGAAAACAGCGAAAATAAATCTTGACACTCTCATCATCATTGAGCCGTAATCAGTGAACACTTGAAATCAGGTATCACTATTAGATTCACACAAGCCGTGTGTGTAAAAGCATCAACAGAATCTATCCTTGGGGTGTTATCATGATAAACTTGTCAAAGGGTTGCAATGAACCCTATTCCTGATATGTCGATAACACTTTTATATTTATACATACTTATTGTTATTCATTCCATTTTTATCTTTTATGAAATTACGCGAATAAATTTCCTAGATAGAAGTAACCGACAACCTTGTGGAAACTTAGGCGTGGTGGAGTTCGAACGCCACTACTGGTTTCCAACTCCGAAACATTACTTAAATGACGAGTCCCAAATTATATTTGCATTGGCAGAACAGTACAGCTGTGAAACTAATTCTTCCTCAGTAGACTCTTGCAGTAAATAAATTACCACAAACTGTAAGCAAGACACAAACTCCCTAGATCAATTGAAGCTTTTAGGTTCGCTATGCTCTTGGATTGTAACAGACTAAATCTGAACTGATGTGCACGTAAATGCATGAACCGAAACCAACTACACCTGTTTTATACACAATCCAATACATATCATTCAGAAAGGTTTCGGGTGTATTGGATTTGATTTTGAAGCATATTAGAAACAATTGAGGATGAATGAATTACTCACAACAAGCTGGCGTAAAAACCCAACCAACAACATTATTTTTACCATTACAAACTAGGTTGGTATGTGTGACATCAAGTTTTCCCAAAAGGGAAAAAGGTGATCGCTATGCGTTGTGTGCGTGGTATCAATCCACATGTAATGATTTTTACTGGTCAGCTTTAACAGCAAAACCCAGGGAGTACTGGATTCAGTAGACTTGGTTTGTTTTGGCTTGGTCAGCGTTTTGGAATTAGCCACACCACCAACAATAAGGAAAAGAATAAAATTAAGCACACACAGGTCACAGGACAGTTGCTAGTACAAACGAGTGAAGCTCAAGGAGACCAAATCCATATAGAAAATTAATGTGATCACGATATTCACTCCCGACAGCATTTAGTTTTATCACTACATTGTTATCCATTTATTAATCCAAACTTAAAGTAACAAACAGGGAGGTAAAGCATAATCTACACCAGTATCTAGTGTGCTCATTCTGTTGCTTTGATCCAGTATCTATAATCCTGTGGAAAATAACCGCGCTGAGACGATCTATCTGAGGTGATTTGTAACACGTATAAAAGACAGCAAATTGAACCACCTGCTTTAGTGTACCCCACAATAAGTTAATCGGTAATGCCCGTCCAGGTATTCCATCACACTGATGCAGCGTTACGTAGACAGCAGTATCCGAAATAATCAGTTCATGTTTATAAAAAACTGCTTACGATATCGAGCATCCATTGATTTGTTACAGCATTCCTTCCTATTGTAGCAATCCTGATGCCACGAGTGGGTGAAAGTTTGCTTTTGGTGATTTCTATAATGTACTCACTCGTTCTGCAAACGAGTACTGGTTTGCAGTGCAAATTTACTCGGTGAAAAAATTACCATTACTACTGACGGAAAGAGTATGAAGCTCGATAGTGTTTATTCTTCTGCACAGAATAAACATCGAATGATACATGTTGATTTATGGTTCTCCCGAACAGTACGGCTTTTTGGAGGGTAAAAAAATGTTGGCAGAATGTTGAAACTCAGTTCTCTTTGCTTAAATCAGTTGGCTCTGATAGGGTTTGCTCACCTTGTCCGAAAAACACTATCGTCGGTTTAATTAAGCTTACAAAGAAAATGCCGATTTTTGCGAGCTAGTGCCAATACGATGACTTAAATATTCTGCACTGGGCAGGTTTAAAGATTTGCATTCCATTTCTTTTGTAACAGCAATTCAGTACAATTCTGTTATATTAGTGTATTATGCATTATTATTATTATTCATTAAGTTTATGCAACAGTTTTCTAGATTTTTCACCCGTAGATGATTATCTAGTGAAACTATAACAAGATGGTAGTGCATAAAACTCAAATGGCTTAAAACAATCCATATATTCAAATCATTTGTTTTGTGCATTTATCGTCAGACGGGAACAAAATAGTGGGATTAAATGAAGTTTAAGGAACGTGATTTTATGATTATAGATTTTTATTCACAACTACAGCTTTTTAAATGTTCCAGATTTTAGACACGTGTGACCAGGTTATTTTGGCTGATAGCATTTGTACCCAAGATCATCGAATGCTAGAGACAGTCACACAGTGTTTTATCACGGTTACCCCTACTGCTAACGTATTAACTCTGTAGTTCATTTCCGGATCTCGTAATCTCCCGACAGGATACAATGAATTTTGTTCACCCCCCCCCCAAAAAAAAAATAGTCTCAATACTGTAATCAAAATCCACAGAATAACATCAAAACTTTTCAAACCTCTTTTGAGGAAGTAACACTATATTTTTACTACAGTTATAATTTTTACATCAAAATACCTGGTATGAATTCTTTGAGAAACTGGAAAAATTTGAAAACCAGTACATAGCGCCCTATCTATCTAGACAGCACTAACTCTCGCTGTCTAACAAAACATTTTCAATCGCTTTTATCAAAGCCAACCTGTTTATATGTTCACGTTACAATTTTCAATTGTTTTCATAGCAGCAAACAAACAACTTATTTTTCAATACTTTGAACTTCGTCATGTATGGAGCAAAGGAGGAGCAAGCAGAAATGCTGAAAAGTGTACAGCTGCTTCGCCCTGACTGGGTCCCATCAGTGGTTTGAATCTACTGACCCAGCTGAGGACCACATCCGGGGCTTCAGATGAAGGACATAGACATACCATCCACTCGATCGCTAAGCAGCTGATCAGACCCTTTTCCATTTGATCTAAACACGATACGACACAACACATCTCTGTCGTCTTGTTACCCATATCACATTTCGGTCGGAAACACCCAATCTGAGTATCTGGTGTACTCCAGAAGTGGAGGACTTCATTGGGTTATATGGAAATTTTCGTCTTGTGCAGAGCAAATAAAGCGCCAACTGAAAACCTAGTAAGTATTGATCAGTTTACCAATGGGAAAGTGGGTAGTATAGTTACATTACACCTGTGAGGTCCATGGTTCAATCCTTGGTCGGTTCGATGGATTTGCACTGATGAAGAGACCCATTCAGAACAAAATAGCCGTTCACTGCTTGCTAACTTTTCATTTTAGGCGTTATTTACTCTATGCTCGAAGAAATTTTTTATATAAACGAAGTAAACCCTTCACTGCTCTCAAGCAAACATTATTTTCAATAAATGATTGAAATTGAAGTTTTCTGAATAACTGTTCGCTTTACAGGATGAGTGAATGAACTATATTTCTGAAATTCTTTTTGTCCGCCCTACCACTCCTATACTAATCTTTACACAATTCGAACAGGACCAGAACAAGAATACATTACACTGAACATCATCTGATATCTCATTAGTTGTGTTCAACAAAAGATCCTCATTCAGATACAAGTGACTAGTTCTGAATATATTTGTACTCCATTCAATCAAACCCATGTTTCCAACAGCACGGTAAAAGTTAGTGCCTAATTTTTATTATTTTCAGGTTGAACAGGTTGCTTTTCCATAATACTAGATATATATCATAGCGACCATGATAGAAAAGGATTATTACATTATATGGCGATTGTGAAAAGTTTATTAGCCTCAGTGGGATTCGAACCCACGCATGGACGCCTCCTACGCTTTGTACTTGCACGGTCTACCAGCTGAGTTACGTGACCTCGTAACTCATCTGGTAGAGCGTGCGCGTACAATGCGTAGGTGGCGTCTATGCGTGGGTTCGAATCCCACTGAGGCCACTGAACTTTTCACAACTGCCATAAAAAATCAAATCTACCAAACATCCAACGGTAATATAGACAATTAAGCATCATAATACTTTGTAATTTGCTTTTTGACAAGCTCATACTGCAAATTACAGGAAGTTCATTTTAACTTTGCCAAGTAATCAAATCTTTCTCATTTTCCCCCTGAAGCACTTTATGGTGCTCAGTTAGTTAATCTTCAATGAACGCAACGGTATTCCTGTAAAACCAACTTTATTGCTGCCGTCATTCTTAATAGTAGTTTAATTTTCTCTTTGAACTATTGGAGTTCATTTGTTGTTTCACAATTTAGTTGTTTCACAACCGGAGTGAACTGTTCTTTTACTCACTGGATGAACACTGAAAATCGGTAGTGGATTGTTCGAATCATCAAGTAAAGATTTTATCTTTTCTCACTCACAAAAACACAAGAAGGCGTTGAAATGTTGAAATTCAGACAGCTTTTAATACAGGAGAAACAATAAAACCGAAATAACTTCACTTATTTGAACGTTGTTCTGGAATTGAATCCGTCGCCTTAGACGAAAACTACTCCGTATATCTCAAATGACTTGTCTAATTGCTGATATTTTGAATAAAAAGGTGTTCTGCTGAAACTCAAACATATCTAATAAATGTTCTTCTGACAAGATCCTTTAGAGCTCCTTCCGGAAGGCAGTTCTGAGAAATTTCCGGATTATCACACTAGGTCAAGTAACATTTTCTCTTAAACAACCTGGACCGCTTATCAATCTCATACAATATTTATGGAATCCATGGCGCCCTATTCTGCATTATACTGTTTCCCGCCTAATCTGTACGTTTTTGATAGCGCACATTCATCCATATCCCGGAATTTGTGATATTTAAGCTCTAACTAACGTTGAGCTCACAAGTTGGCTGTCATTTTCTTTCTCTGACAGTCAGTACTGTGTGTACTAGAGACTAATGTCCTTTGACAACAGTAGCAAAACTGTCCTAGGGTTAAATCATTTTTACTGTGACATTTAGCATGAATGAAGGACAACAGATATACTTAGCAAACGGCAATTAGAATTAGTTACTACGTAGATAGAACATTTGATAATGTTAGACCCCACCGATTTTTCATAGTTGATTGAGATGATGTTTTGAGCTGAATAGGGCATCGTGACTTATCGTTTGCTCAATGCTACCACTCTACCGAGGCAGATGAAAAGAAGTAATGTTGAACACTGTAAACAAATATCGGATACAAATGCATGATACAAAAGAATTCAATCAGTGATTTCTCTTATAAATTGGTCAATGGGACTAGTTTCCTTATTGGACTCATTTAAGCGAAGGCCTCTGATAGTTTTTAGCTATTACCTGATAATGCTGATGAAAAATTTGTCCTGGTTGTAATAGAAACCTGTTATAAATTTTACTATGTGAATGACTTTGTCAAACACAATAATAAAAACAATAACTTTTAAGGTAAGGAGACGCACATACTCGTTTTATTCTTCTTGAATCTCGTTTAACTTCGTTAACTCAAATAATAACAAAACCTAAAGAATTTCATAGCTGAAATCCTATTTGAAATCTTGTTACATCACCGGGCTGCTCTTCCATGCACACTATGACGGAATCAATCTTTCAAGTTTAATTCTGGGCATATAACTTCACTAGCCTTGGCATTAGCCTTCAGGTACCATGAATAAGTAGGGTCGATGTCAAACTCAACGGCAGTTTTACTGTTTTTATGATCATCTCGCTTAATAATCAGGAGACTCGTTTGGTTCTTATATAATTAATCAGTCGATACCATTTATTATGCAGTGTCACCTGATAGACATTGTGTTTGAGTATTTTCTCTCTCATTCCCTTCTGTTGTTTCGTGTTATTTTCAAAAAGAATTTGCTATGTTTTCGAATAGGGATCATTGATGCATTGAATAATCGAGAAACACGTCAACACCATGCCTTTGATTTCTTTCAGCCCGTGGCATTTCTACAGTGTATCTCTGAATCACCTGATTATGGCCACACCCGATCACTATGACACAACTCTGTCTCACTTTTGTTCTCTGCTTCTGTTCATTCGATATATTGTTTGATTTCATTTCCCTCAAACACATTGTCATCATTATCATCAAGGTCGAATGTAGTTCGAGTGATACACCTTAACAGTGTGTTCAATCTGTTAAAATACTATTTCAGCTGTCATGATAGAGTGCCCGATGTGACGACACGTTTGTTGATAAGCCTACTCAATGAATGCGGAACCAAGAAACAGAAAAAATCACACACTGGGCAAGCAAAACCCAAATGGATACACTGTTTCAAAGTTTCAAATGCTTTGGGTATCCGCTGACGTACCATAGCCATCAACCGGCCTGTAGATCGAATCCTTGGGGGCACTGTCGTAATAAAAGCTTTCTAAACACCTGGCTCTCAGATTATTCTGTGACACTGATCAAACCAAATTATGTTGGAACAGGTTTACTGTGCAGCTGTATCCAGAGTTTCCGCACTGTACGACAAACTTCATACCACAAAGCAAACTCATCTATTAATTTGTTGAATATCGAAATTAAAGTTTTTAATTAATCAAAACAAGATTTTATTGTCCAAACAATTCAACTGTTTTTTGATTATTTGATTAAATGCATCCTGTAGTTCATTCAACTTATTCATCGTTAAATTAATGTTTTTTACTAATATATGAGATGATTTTCGGTGGAGCTTTTGAAATGCATGCAGACAGTCTCCATTGATTCGAGTTTAATGCCACAGGTCGACTGAACTCGCCGAGTGAATCCTTGAGGATCACTTAGTTTGTTGATGTAGTTATGCAATATAAAGCATACAAAGCGTACTATATTTGTTGTAGAATGAACCATTAAAATAAAACTTTAAATAAACAAATTGCTGCTAAAATTGTAAGACTAGCCTCCAAATGCAAAAGCTATGGCATCATCTAGGTTTTTATTTGGTACAAGACCCATGCTCTCTTGGTACATTTCTTTCCCCTCATGTGCTGTACCGGCTAGAGACTAACACTGTAGTAATTGCAGTTTAAACATGCTTCATTCATTGATTAATAGATCTAACTTTCTAACAAACAAAAAGCTTCAAAGATTTCAGTAGTGCCCTTTTCTAATCCCATGTCCTAGTAAACTGAAATTTGTCTGACATGATTTTTCATTATAACATTGTGAAGGTTTTCATTATTCAGATGGTGATAGGATTAAATTTGAAAAATGTCAGAAATGGGATCGATTATTGCTTAGAAAAATAATTTGTTCAACTTAAAGCGCTTAATACCTCAGTCAAACTAGGTTAGCTCACCAACAAATTCATTCATGATAAAACAACTAAACCCGTACAAAACGTTAGTGCTTTCGTTTTCAGTTCAGCCGGTATGACCTTTGTCCATGCAATTTCGTGCTTCTTTTGCGTTAATCACATACGGTCATTTCACGAATCAATTCAATAGAAATTCCGCCAGTGCAACAGAATTGTGAAACGCTTCGCATGATTTATAAAATAGTTAAACGGTTGTACCGTAAACGATGTCCCCTTTTTGTCTGAAGCACGGAGAATTGAGGACTCCAAGCGCAGCTCGACTTTATTCTATGTTGTAGGTAGTTCACTTGAACACCCCTGATTCACTGTTCTCTCTTCAGCAATACTCTTTATTCATTTTAAAAGGTTGAGTACTTCCATGATATGTGACACTGACAGTTCAATTTTTATTTGGCTTTTTGCGTTCAACAGTTGATTAGGACTTGTAAAATGAATATAAATAATGAAGGTAGTGGCAATTGTGTAATATGCATAAAAGTAACATTGAACAGAGGGACATTTTTTCTAAGCGAATTCCCGGTGTTTTTATTAAAGCATACAAACAAGCTTATCAAACCCAACTAGTTGTTATGTGAACACGGTGCCTAGAGAATCAGCATCTTTAGTGCCAATGAACGCAGATCATTCATGGTGGAAAGAGACACCAAAAAGTTACACCAACTATGCTTTATTGGGGGCAGCACTAAGACCAACATGCCTCTTTCAGCAGCCGCTGTCCAATTAGAAAATCAAATGCGCAGCAAACGCAGAGCAGGAGCAACTTTAAGCACAAATCGTATCAAATCTCTTTCTCTCAAATTACTTGTCCAGTATCAGCAGTAGAGCACATTTGTCAATCTGACTGAAGATCAAACCTGGAGCTCCACAAGCAGATAGTCAACCTACGACCCGGTTAACAAGCAGGGGGCTAATATACTTTCAATTATTCTCTTACCTTATGTAAATCACCCAGCCCATAAATTATTTGGGTTTTGCCAAAATTAAAGGTTACCTCGTTAAATAAACATTCTCATCGATTTCAGTAAGAAAATATTCAAGCATATATCGGTACGTCTCTGTTAGATAGAATACATCTATTCAAAAAGTTCTGAATATGTGAATATTAATTCCGACTCGAGTTTTGGCGTGCTTCAAAAGGCATAAAAACCAAAAGTCAGTCTGTATGATTCTCGTAACCTAATGACTGAAAGATCCTAAAAGTTGTTTTGCGCAATAATTGTTTCGATGTTTTGAGCGTTATGAAACGAAATAATCCTCTAGATTTAAGTTATTGTGTACCAAGTAGAATCTCAAAAAAAACTATTAGAGTCGACTTTAGTTTTTGTTTCCTCCGGGTATTGTTTCCCGCTACCTCTGAATAAAGCCAGCCATCCACTTCAAATCAATTTTCGTTCACTATATTAATTATCAGTATTCCTAAATTTAACACGGTTAGCCATAGAGAAAGCCAGATCTGGCTTATTGTCCTAATCACAAATTTTATTCTCATTATTGTGTCAATCGTCTATGGGTTTGAAACCTTTGCCTCCGTTCTGTGACCATCTTTATTTATTAATCATCCCATTAGCATTGCTGGTTCTACATTTCAGTAGTATTTTATGACAGACCGACCTCGATTTTTCCGCTAACTGGGTTAAATACTCATCATGCTTCCCACCCCACCCCCACCATCCGGCTATTGGCTATCTGGCCACATTGGCCTCAAACAGATAATATTGCAAAAGACAACAACAGCAGTGGCAGCAGCAGCAGCAGCAGCGACAACAACAGTAAATAATCCGATACTGTATTGGCACTGTCAATGTTATTGCATAATTGAATCAGAAGTGCAACTCATGGTTTAATCTGCGTCTCACCTAGAGGGCTACGTTATTGTGGCTGTCACCAAAACGGGTGAAAACACGCGGTCATTAAACAAACCAGTTCAAAGAGTTGTGATCGCATAGGCGTTGTGATCAGTTATTGGGAAGAAAAAATTTGGAAATGAGATAAATTGTGAGCGACATGCAGTGGTAGACCTGGAAAGGATCGGTGTTTAATAGAAAACAAAGTGTGGGATGTGTCGCGTGTGTGTGTGTTTGTGTGTGCATGCATGTGTGCGGTTGGGTCTGCGTCTGCGTAGGTGTTTGTGAGATAAAATAAAATGACGCCTTATCAAATCAGTTAGATTATTTCTGTGGATCACCGCAGTGTCACTTCCTGGTAAAGGTGAAAAACAAACTCAAACTGGCCGTCTCAGTCCTGTAAAACAAAGTGCAAGAGAAAAAGGAGAGAGAGAACGAATTGTGATTCATTTTGGTGCATTGAATACCTCTTGCAAAGACAGACAGATGGATAGAGAGACAGGTAGATGTACATTGTCCATTTATAAGGTCTGCGAAGTTGACGAGTGTCTCAAATCTCCTCATAGGTGACATTTTTGTCTTCCACTTCAGAATTTCTAACTATCCCGGGACCAGATATGTTATGATGGGTTTTCAGTTGCACGTTTAGCACGCAGTGAAGTTAAAATGTTCATCATAGGCCGAACAGTGCCAGTTCAGAAAGGTTAAATATATGCTTGGTTTCGAACAGTCAACCTCAGGTTGGGAAGTAAAATCCTCATATCTGAGCGACGCGCACGATCACCAACACTTTAAGAGAATCATTATGGTGGGTCGGAATTTTGTGCATTGCAAAACAGTAGTAGTATGATTACAAGAAGCGTATGTCTGGGAATCAAAATGACATCACTGACACACTAATGACGTTAGCAAATGATGCAGTCTGTGCTAATAGCTAAATATTTCAGGTTGCCGGTTAAGTTACAAGAACAGATTCATCTCTCAATGTAGTTGAGTTTTGTTTGCATAACAAATATTATTTCTCATGATGAATATTTAAAACCTGTTGACAAATGGCGCTGAAGTGGATTATTATTGCTATTATCATTATTGTTATTATTACTATTATTATTATTATTATGCCAACCGATCGGAACAAGCTACTTGTTAAAACATCATACCACAAACGTATATATCCGATTTCTATTTTATTTTTGTTTCCACCTGTCAAGCACAAGAACCCTGTAGATGGTCATATGGTAAACAACAGAGATAAAACTGCTTAAACACTTCTGCTAATTCTTTAGCTGTTGCTGTTGTTATTGTTGTTGTTGGTTCATAGAATCCTTGTTTAGAAGACTTATTTATTTATCAATAACAAACTGAACTCAGAAACCGAGATAAACAGATACGAATGTTAGCGTGTTGATCAAACACATCAATCGTGTGAATCACCTCAAGCTCCCGGAGTTGAACTTGGATAACCAGTGGGTGCTTGACGGTCGGTGGTCCGAGGCTTGGCACAGTGGTACATATTTCCTATTGGGTTGCAAATCTTTCCAGGAAAATACACGCGATTACTTGTCTCAACCATTTATTGCTGAGTTTTCAGCTACCAGCCGAATCAATCAGACACCCCAGGGTGAATTGATTTATAGTGCTGGTAGGAGCCGGTGTTTGAGTAGTGAATGATCTGCCAAATAGGCGAATCTGTTGTGACTCAATCACCGGCAAACTTGTACAAATCTGTGTGCACTAGGTTTAATCTGGGTCTTTGAACGCTCGCAATAAAAAAACCTGAATAGAAATTATTCTTTTCAAACAACTTATTCATACCAGACTCAGATGACTTTTGCTTCACTTGATTGACTAATATTTTGTCTAAATGAAATATGGGTGCTATAATCTATCTATACTTTATACTATCTTCGCTTTTACGGTTTCCTTCCCCTGTTTCATTTTATCGCATTTTAACTACATGCACACACTTTCTTTGAATTAATTTGTAACAGGCCTCTGTGTGTGCATCGTCCGCCAAATCAGGTTTTGTTTTCGGATTTTAGTGAATTTGAGTTTTCATTATGCCGCGTCAAACTTTCGATATTGAAACTAATGGGAAGTCCTGTAACCTGCGCAGCGTGTTAAGTCTATCAGCTATTTCAATGGGATACTCTAGTCCTTCACTGTTTGCCTAACACACAAATCCTTATTTTAGTTCCTTTATGGATAGTTTGAGAGAATTTGAAGACTTTGTATAAAATCATTATGAAACGTTAACACAGGATGAAGCATTTTTGTAGGACAGAACGTGGTGGTACATACACCGAGTCAAGCAAACTGCCCTAGACCTACTGACTTCGGTTCTGACAAGATTTCGGTATAAATCGTTTATGGATTTCTGTTATCACTGAAAAACAACATGCTGTGTCAACAGACAAACGAGTATTATTTGCAACATAAAAGTCAACCTTTTGACATGATCTTTCACAAACGTTTTCCGGTCATCCGTGCAGACTTAATTGCTCTAAATTGCTTCCAGACGATATAAATGCAAGCATGATTGCAGGTTGTGATAAATCAGGTAGGGGTGTATCCTCATTACTGAACCTTTTGCTTCACGTGCCAATATTGAAGTCAAATTAGACGTTTACAATCAAGTAAACGTTGGCCTCATTCCAAAGGTTTGCCATTCGCCTCTTCCTCTCAAATTTTGTGATTTTTATTCATAAAAGATATCAATATCAATATCAAAGCTGGAAAAATTGAACATTGCGTACGAATTAGCTTCTAGGGTATCTCAACGATTACGGTTAAAAGATTTAATTATTCCTTGTCTAGCCCGAATAACCCATTTCCTTTTATTGAATACCTTTCTTACCTTCCTTTGATCGATTATTTATGTTTTACGTTTCTGTTTTGCTTCGTTCTAAAAGCAAAGCCATCTATTTGATTAATTACTCTAAATCAAATGTTGACTGTTTAGTACTTAACAATGGATTATTTCTTTATTTAATGTAGTCCGTTTGGTACTGGTTTTCTTGTGTTGCGTTGCCTTTGCCAATCCCTCATTACTGTGAACAAACTCCTCACTCTGAAGAAAGTAACCAATACGGGATGTAAGCTGCACCTTAAGTTGTTCGCCAAAATTACTTTTGTGTTCACAAACTGCTCCGGTTAGTTTGGCTTCTGAAGAATATCAATCATCAAACAAAGATGATTCTAATAGTGACTCAGTTATTTGGTGCCATCCGTTTTCCTGTCTATAAACACATTAACTGCTTAGTAAACAACAATACAGATTTTATTTGACTTTTTGTGCAAATTTAGCTGGTCCAACAAACAGGTCCAATATTGTATATTGACCTATTTACTTTCCATTTGTGACCCACAAGATTTACTGCAAAACTTCCACATGAGGATCTACATTTCATATATTCTCTATCAAAATTTATACTTCACCTTTAATTCAGTCACGCGAACAATTATTCGTGCATGTAAAACACTACTCACTATCCGATGTCACATCAGATACGCTTTTCTTACTAATTAAAGTAGTATAACTGCACTAAAATTCTTGGTCACCACAAACATTGGTGCCGTGTTCCGCATCTCTTTTGAGTACCAAGTTAACGACTGAATAGCAACCTCCTCAATGATTGAATCAGT
>UZAN01040005.1:76302-97219 GCA_900618425.1 Echinostoma caproni | reverse complement strand
AAGTGAGCATTAACTAACAAAGTGAAATAACTCCTCAATGGGGTATCGAAAATTACCACGAATGGAGCTTCAAAAGGCAAGGTGAAACTAGGTCTCATGTTACTGAAAGTTTCATAAAAGCGAGAGAAAGTATCACCACAGGACAGTTTGAATTCAACTATTTCAGGTTATTTCTTCAACTCTGTACAAACATTCATGTGAAAGTTCAATCAGCACAATGAAAAATCTTCAAACATCAAAAACTATTAGGCAAATTCCGTGCGAAGGTCAAAGGTCACCAGTCACAGTCGGGTTGAACAGAAGGATGGGAGAACGTGTTTACCGATCCCAATCAAGGTGACAGCCCTACCATGCGAGGCTGATACTGGTCACAAAGTCTCTTTGCGTGCAGAGGTCTATTTTGTGATGCCGAATGGCTTCAGCCTCAGCAAACCGCAATAACCACCCAGCATTCTATTGGTATGCAAAGATTTCGATCCCATATATGGCGGGCAACAGAGCTAGAGGGGATCATCGAGCCCAACGGCTAAATTTCTCGAAACGTGTTCTGAAATCCGAGTGGCCAAGCGTTTCAAGGTTTCTTCCGATACACTTACTACCGAAAGTGCATTGAGATAGGTAAATACACGAGGAGGTAACTTGAGAGTTCAGCTTATCTAAGTTGGATTAAGTGATCATTCGTCTGCTTCCATAGAGGATAACTAGCGAAGCAGCGTTGTATGTTTCTAAGAGACCTTGTTTCAGTTGACGTTGTGAGAGTTTCTCATTCTGATCAACATTAAAGTGTAATGCAATGAGAACATCTCTTCTCCTAGATCTGGTCTCCGTTTTGTTGCCTTACTTGGCAATGAAGTCCCGCGGATATCCGTTATCTTGTAATGCACAGGATATCAGTTCCAGATTCTTTTCAAGTGTTTCCGCGGAACAAATTCGTTTTGCTCTAGAAAACAAACCATTTACCGGGGCTCGCTTGTATTACATTGGACAGAAGCTTCTGAAGTTCTGGTAAAGTCCGACCCAAGTTGGTTTGTGAGCTATAGACTTGCTGAGAGATCCACCTTCCCTTCTCGTGCATTGAACATCCATGCATTAAAAGGATGTTTCAAATTCATATTATACGGTAAACTTGATGTTAGGGCGACAGCAATCCACAGATTTTAGCATTTATTCAGCATGGTCTTTCTCTTTGACAACAAAAAACACTTCTTCAACATAATGCTTATAGAAAAAGGTCTCATGTATTGATTGATAGAGTTTTGTTTCTCCTGTGAGTCCCATGAATATGCTGAATGTCTCTAAATGTCAGGATGCTTTGATTTCCCTCTTGACCGATGTACCATATTTAGCCCTCACAAATAGGTTCCCCACACTTTATATCAATCGCGAACCCGTACCGAAATCAACAATGGTACAATAACTTGGCGTCATGTTATCACGCAATTTATCAAGGTCACTAAATGCTCAAAACACAATCTTTAAAAGTTAGGAAGCTTTCATATTTCCCACTTCGATTGAAAATACTTTCTGTCCCCCACAAGCTGATTGTTAGGTTTGTGAATGCATGCGTGCTGCCCCACTGGTTGTATTGCTCCCCAGAGATTTTCCCGGCATATTGAAGAAAGACTTTTATTTACTAGCGAGATCTCTGAAACACATCTCTAAATATAGTGGCACCGTCAGGGATAAACTCGTGGATTCCATCATAAGCGGACGCTCACAAGCATGCGAAAATTTCACTGCCAAAATACTCTCCGACACTTACCACCCATTACACAACGAATTTTCAAAGTTGTATCCACATCATCCACACGCTCAAGATTTAAACTTTTATTTGCACGTACCTCTTCTTATCGTAATTCTGTTTTGTCATATCTAGCACGTTTAATTATTGATAAGGAGAAAAGTTCCACAGAATTGAACAACTGCTTGCTTCACTAACAAACACAATCTACTGCTTTCAGCCTCATTATGAATGATTTTGTACACTTGAATCTACAAATAAGATGTAAATGCTGAAAATTCACCCATCCGGGTGTATAAAGCTATTACTGGATGGACTTGACTTAGCTAACACTGGTCCTAGTGGGCTTCTCATTGCCACACCGTCAAGTTGTCGATATAAGTTACTATTGAAACAAAACTGCACATGTTTTGTACACATGAGTTTCTTGAGATGATGAGGTAGTACGCTGAGATTACTAGCATGGGAGCACACAATGTTTATTTTCTCTTCAAGAGGGATATTTTTGAATAATGAGCAGATGCCATACGATACCATGTGTTTCTTGGAGACATTTAGAGTCACCATTACGTCCTTCGGACTGTGATGCAAACTTGCGTCTAATTTGATCTATCAGTCTGGTCAACTAACGGACTAAGTTTTGGTGCAGTGCACCAATCAAGGATAGTATAGGACTTAGTGGCATCCGCTGTTTGTGAACTTTGGGTAAACCGTAAATTCAAGGTATCCACGAGCCACGAGGAAGGAGTTGAATAACAGTGGACGTGTCTATGTGACCAATTTTGTGTAGCTGGCGTCGTCTGATTGAGGTCGTGTGCTCCCAAATAAATTTTGTCCAGTCATCCATGTACTACTTGTTGTAAAAACTCTTAACATGTTTTTATGGTTGGATGATAGTTCGTTCATCGAATCAAACATTACATTGCTCTCTACCTGCCTAAATCTGTTCTCTTTTCTGATAGTATATGGTAAATTAAACCTGTGGCCTGTTAAGTAAATCACTTGTTGATTATTTAAAGTCAACAGTATGTCATGTTTAATGACTAGCAGTTTTCTAACCCCGGTCAATGAACCAAAAAAGTATAGCTGAACAAAGTGTTTCACCTAAGTAGCTGAATTGGAGAGGTGATTGGGACACTTTTAGAAAGAACGCACAAAATATAGATTGTTAAATTTGCAACGTTGTGTATGGATTAGCCTGTTTGATTTCATAGGCACTAGGTATAACTTGTGGTTTTCTTGTTTATGGTGTGGAATCCACTCCTTTACTCTGCATGCAGATTGTTTCGTGTCCATGATAGTGAGTAAGTTAATCCAGAAAGAAAATTGTAAATCCTTTCGCTCAAGGTGTTGGCAATTCACTCTGCATCTCAGGTTCGAGTACCGATGAATTCAAAACAGGCCGAAGCATCTGTCCACTAATATTTGTGGATTATTTCCCAACCAGTTAAACGTGACCGCTTTCAACAAAACAATATAAGTTCCATTGGTAGTCGGGTGGAATCCTGATTGAGCAGTTTCAGATTTCATCAAGCATGATACTTATTTCAATCGTAAAATCAAGGACCGTAAGAATCACTCTCACGAAAAATCACCAATGATGCTTGTTTACCGGCCAATCCAGTGTTTCTAGCAAAATAGTTTTAATAGAATACCTCTCATTTATTCAGGTCTTCTGATTCCGAAAGTGGACTGCTGGGGAAAATAAACCAACGCGAACGTCAAACGAAGTTCAAGCGAACAGATAGTGAGACAGTTCTCTTACGGTAAAAAAAATATTCGAATATCGCCAGGATCCGAATGCGGACCCAATCAGCTTCCTGTGCTGTTCTGAATCCGAACTGCCATTATGAAATTACAGGTTTAGAGGAATATGACTACCCGTTTCATTGGTCAACCATTTTCATTAGATATACAACAACGCGGTTGTGGTGGGACCGGTAGTGAGCAAAACGTCAGAGTTGGCTGATTGAAATGTTGACGACAAACTACGAAGAAATACAAATTGGCACACTTCTGGGAAACAAAGCTAAAAGTAGGATGGTTTTCTCGCGTCAAATTTTCATACCTGCCAGGTGTTAGATACGGTACCATGTAACCAATCACGTTTTTGCAGTTCATGCTCTCTAACTATTTTGATACATCTGCTCGCCTTTGGCAAAAAACCATTGTGTTTCATCGAATTATTACTGTGAGGTTACTCTGAACCGAACCAAATCAAACTCTCCCTGTCCGGATAAATTTTCTAAAGAACTAACAAAAAAATGATATAAAAACAAACAACAACTGTCGTGGGAAAAGATGTCAGCTGTAAAGAACAATCTAACTCTTTCAAACTCATATTTATATTGTGGTATTAACGCCTAGACATTGCCCAGGTGTTTTAGTAAAAAAGATACAATGCGTGCCATCGAAATCACTTGAGTGATATGAATATGACCTCGCGTAACTGCAACAAAAAGTGGCCGTGATGGTAAAAACAAATCCTTCACTTCAATCATTTTATGGTAGCAGACCATTGTAGCTCGGTCAGTCAGACAGCGCGCCGAGTATTGAATAGAGTGCAACTTGGGAGAGTAGTGGCCTCTGGTATTTGATTATTTTTCACATTTATCAGTTGGGTAGCACAAACACCTTTATCTACCTTAGAGATTTATTCCTGAAAAGAAAGTAAATGTGGAAAAAAGTGTTTGTTATGTTTTATTATCAAAATCGGAAATGGGGCATTTTGCTTCCACCATGATACGAATGATCTTCTGTAAGTCTAACGAACAATTGTTGTGTGCGAGAATCCATTGACAAAATCACCGGACTTGTCCAAACACCAGGTATAAATTAGGTCATAAACTGATGGCTGATATTTATTACTTGTTTTCAAATTCAGCCATGATACGGTCTACCGTTATTTCCGGATTGAGGTGGGGGATATTTCGATCAAACCTCTCGTAAAATGAGGGTTGCGTTGGCGTCGATTTGCTTACAACGGACGTGTACAGGATTATAGTTCGTGTTCTGTACAGTACGTAGGAAAACGAGACCAAAGGCAACACGTAAGCACGTGTAGTAATTAGCAAATCACCATTCCGACCCAGCACCTGTTTCCAGTTGCCAAAACGCACTGGGGTAGCAACAAAAAGTGCGATAGATTGACTCATTAGCAGTCTGATCTTCAATTCGTCTGTTACCGTTTTCTTTCTTTTTCCCTATCCGATTCGGTTCGGGTACCGTTTTTAAGTCAGGTGCACAAGTTCCTTATCCTGCGATTTACCTTCTCTTCCCCGAAAAGGAACACATGTGTTTCGGACGCTATGGAATCGACCAGGAGAGCTGTACATGTGCATAAATATGCATTTACACATTCTACACAATGTAGCTAAATTTCTCACCCAGTATGAGTCAGTTTTAGGATCCAGATGTCCACTGGCTCAGCTACAGGACAAATGAGTAAGGAGAATACAGGAGGCATGATAATGCACACACATATCTGTGCATGAACACAGTCACGTCCCGATTTTCAGATTGAAGTTGAGCGCACTTGGTTTGTGGTAATCCATGCGTGCACCCCCAACGGGTTAGGGGAACGGCGGGAACTTGTAATGATTGTCTCAGGCCGCGTGTCAAACACAATGATCATCTTTCACTCAGTGCCCCCGGAACAGAGCCGAGCCGAACCGAACCGGGTCAGTCAGAGATCCTGACCGCTCATATATAGATCGGTCAACTGAGATTGTGCGTGATCGTATAGAAATGCGTTCCAACTGTCAAACTGGGAAAAATGGAAGACCAGGTTTTCCTTAGTATTGCCTGTTTGAAAAGACGGAAGCATGTGCGAAAATAAAAGCCAATTGTGAACAGGTACTGGGGGGGGGGGCGATAGCCAAACATGTGAAGAGGTTAGTCGGTTGAGGTTTTGTGAGAGCGTCGAGTGAATTTCGACCCTTCGTGGAACATCTCGGTTATGTCAACGCTTCGTGGGAAGCAATTGTTCACACGTCACTGGTACACTGAATTTCGGATTCGAAACAACAGCATTGAGGAACTGACCGTGTGTACAGAGTTTACATTTGCTAGTGTGCAGTGGCTCAAGATAAAATTGGAAGTAGCTCATTACGAAGAATCCGGAATAAATTAGTGGATATAGACAAAAGGAAAGATAGATTGATAGATAAGCTTTTGTTTCGCATTCAGGAAAACAGGTTCCCACGTAACAAAGGGGTGCACTGGGTGCATTAGTTGAATAGATAAGAAATGAAAACATTGTTTGCTGTATATCTTCAAAATCCCGAAGAAAACCAATTCAAAAGTTAATTGAAATTGTTCTAGAGCTCGAAGATAAGTTTAGTGAAAATGAATTGTTATAGCACATTTACTCCATATGGAGCAGCCACTGTTGAAAATTCACCAACCATCTCTATGCAATAACAGAACCGAGATATACAAATTTTGGTGGAAATAAAACTTTTTGCCGGAAAACACACTCTGGAAAGGTTAGTAGTGAAACAAAAGAAATTTTCAATGTGCTCAGTATAATTCATTCACTGCGATTTTACTCGATTAAAATTTGTCGTTGAAATCACGAGAAAAACCGGAGTGACAAACTTATCACTGTCGCTTTTATTGTATTTTCAATTCAATCAACCAACTTACTAGTGGAAATAACTAAATTAATACTTGAGATTAAGTGTTTCCCACAATATTTCGGCATTCACGCATGTTTACTTTGCATTTGTATTTGTATTGTATTTGTATAACTTGTGCAAGCATATATGTTTACATTTCAGTTGGAAAAGTACTTTGTTCGTCACACAGATTGAAATAATAATAATGATAAAAACGTGAGGTAAAGAATGTCAGTGTACAAAACATTTGACTTAGTTCATTTGAGACCTGTTCCTTTTTGGTAAGTAGTCGGGCTAAGTAGGGTGCAGGGGAATTTTTATGAAGGTCAGTCCGAGAAGGTAGCTGTCGAAATGAGGATTGTGTGGACGGATGGGAACGACAAGACGATAGATCAGAGTGTAGTGAATGAAGAGGATAATCTAGAATCTTTTGAGCAAATTTAAAACAAGAGGTGATGTGACCATCAATTAGTTCCATGATTAATAAATCGATTGGGATTGATGATGCACAACTGATTACCACCAAACCACGGCAAATTGTTTTGAAATCTTGTTTTAAAAGACCGGGAAACACTACAGGGGTGCAAGAAAGAAGAATGGATAAAACGCATTGATGAACGAAAGATGACAGGACTTACTATGGGGTTCGGAATTGCCTGAATTTGCGTAACTGAAAAGATATGCGTCTCAGTTTTCCCATGCAGTTGTAGGTATGTGTAGCCCAACGAAGGTTACTGTCGATGGTGACACCCAGGTACTTGACTGAGGTCATTCTGGATACAGGTTTACCATTCAGCCTTAGTATCACATTTTTACAAAATAGCACAAAGTTACACCCCGACAGTCAGACTGTAATTTTATTCGCTCAGAAAAGAGGAGGTACTCGTTACATTTCTGTATAATGTGGGTTTATTATCGAATTGCATTGTTATAGGTCTTGGCTCTCAAGAGCGCTTTCAGTGGAAGTTAAAACACATCAAACCGGAGAACTGGAACTGAGGTGGGGAGTTCTTCGACCATCCAAACAGCAGAAATCTTCAAAGTGTGTGGTGGTTTTTCCGTGTGGTCCCTTCGGGCAATTGCAATGTGCTCTCTCTCTCTCTACATTGCACTAATTGGGTCTATAGAGTATCACCTTGAACTTACTGAAAGCTTCATTTAGTGGACTAACGAACGGGCTATATGATGGCAGATGAGAAAGTTGAATACCTAGACACAATGTTAAGAGCGATAACCCGGCTACGTATGGACGAATATTAGGACCCCCATAATGTACGGGAACATTTTTCAAAAAATCTTTGGAGCGGAAAAATCAATTGCACATCGCATTAGTAATATAAGGGATTTCATTAACCGAACTACACGATAAAATATTATTATTCACTTCCCTGCAAGAGGAACGATGCGGTCAAAGAATGGCTTTTTCAAGTTGGAACGTTTTTTCTCACTACAGCTCATTGTGATGTGTAAAGTTGTACAAAGCGTGAGGACGTTTTAGGCCGCTTGAATCATTGAGCTGAGCTTTGTAGTACTAGACAAAAAGGAGTGAAAAGAGCTCAGTTTGAATGTACAGTGCGATTCTCCCATCGTTTTCGATTGTCTCGTCCCTCTCACCCGTGACCTTAAGTAAGTAAATTCCCTCGGACCCCTAATGCGATCTGAGTGGATCATATTCCGCGATCCGCGGCGCTTAAAATCTCTCACTCAAACACGAGACATTTTGAAATGCTCTTGTTGTTACGTCCAGTCCATCCGAGTGCTGATGGCACTCCTGCTACACAGTCAAAGCTCACTGGGCCTGCCGGAGACTCACAGCTGTAAAAAAAGGTATGGTTATTAATTGACATTTGACTCATAACCACTGGTGGGTGGGATATAATCGCACGCCACATTTCGAATTATGAACTCATGTGACTAACGTTAGTTGCGTACAGCCACCCTTGTGTGGACAAAATGAATTTACAGATTTTCATTTATAAATAATTGCTCGACCGCCACATTCTTTGCACTACACAACTACGTAGAAGAGCATTAACCGGCAAAAAAATAAGAAAAAATAATCGATAGTATGATGGTATTTATGTAGCAAGCAAAAATGTTCAGATTAGCACTTAAGTCCGTAGATACCCATGTCGGGTTAGCTGGGAAAGCACCAGGTCCTTTCTTGCGGCTGAACCATTCAACCGATCGATAAATGAACCCGGTCGGTTGTGTGATTTTCGGGCCGGCACAGGAGGAGGATAGGTTCCGAATCAGATGCTGCTTAAGTGTTGGTAGAGAATCACCTCAAGAGAATCAGTTGTGAAGCGGTGCGCCATGTGGGAAATTCCGAATGAAAAATGCTTAAGCGATTATGACACTGGGCCAACGTTTGACTCGTCTAAGATACAAGCACTATTTTTCGAAGCGGGTTCGGTAAACAGATAATCATAATAAAACTTTGAACTTGTCTTAATAACGGACAACAATATCCCCTAACGTAGGCCCACGTAAAACTAACCGGTTGAATCGTATTCACGCATATAGCGAGTCGGATTCGACCAAAGGAGCCGTCACGAAAAACGTTATTGACATGATCCGCAGCTAGATCGTGCGTGCTCCAATTAAACAAACATTGCACTAATAATTCCCTTGCAGAATTTTCCTCCTATTCTTCGTAATTGTATATGAGCGGATACACAGATGCGTTAGCTCAATGTTCAGTTGAGGCTTGTTCTACTCCGCAGTGTTTGTGATCTTCTTCTGGATTGTTTATCTTCACTGAGAGTTGACCACTTTCAAGCACATTCTTCCTGATCAAATAGCCATATCAGCGCTGCTTGACCAACCAGGTACTTTTCTATGGTACAGCCCGCATCGAGCCTAAGTAGAATTTGAGCCCAATACTTTGAAATGGTCTGTGGTTCCTCCCAGGAGCAGCAACAACAACAACAACAAGGGCAGTAACCGCAGCAAGAATGCACCACTGGACGATTCGACTAATGATTTGTAGTCTTTCGTGAGAAAATAAATACTCTGCCTCAGATTCCGTGTTCAGTCCTTTGTGAATCGATTTCACATACATGCATTCATTCTTAAAACGAATAGTTCCTCAGTTCAGCCGTCGATTTGTCGATTTAGCCCACTGTTAGTGAAGTGAATCGGGGTGATGTATACCATGTAATAAGATCTGAAAGTCAAGGAAGATAATGAAGATAGCTCGTGAATTAATTGGGGCCTTTGTTGATTCATTTCTTATGGGGAATTAATGATCCCAAACAATATATATAAGTGTTAGTTAATTAATATACTTTTTCCAATCTGCTACAAAGCAAATTTCAACGGCCAGTTTACAAGACATTTTCGACCGAACTACAACAAATACATTGTGATATTTAGAGAAGAAGTCAGAGAGAGAACGTTCCAGGCATATTAACCAGAAAGACACATTATTCGCTCAAGACGCTGACCATTCAGCTTGCAGAATGAACCTGAGAAAGTGTCGAAGTGAAACGAGCAGAATATACTCATCCATCAAACTGACATGGTAATGCAACGTTGAGTCTGTACAGTGACGAGACCAACTACAATGTACGGTGCTATCGTAGCTGTGGATGCTCCGACATAGGTTACAAGGCCGCTTGAAGTCCGCGGTTCAGCAAAGAACCTAGCTGGAACATAATAGCGTTTTATTGTCCCCAGTATATTGAAGTATGGATATCATACAAAGATTAATTGGCATGTTTTTATTGGGGCTTTATCAAGCTGTCTCTTGTCAATCACTACAGAACAACTAAAAATTCCAGTATTTTTTAAACCTTTGCAGTATGCCGTTCATCGGAGAGCTTTTTGGATGCGCAGTCAGATGCCAAAAATCATAATGGCTTTCATCCACTCTGCATTCCTCTATTTCAACCGATGAAAAAGGCATTCAATAAATTCAAACAATTATTTCTTTTAAATACTTAAATTTATTACTTTTTAGATTAGTAAAAACTGGTTCACTGAAAAGACTGAAGCCATACAAGATGCAACAAATCTTTTCGGAACAGTTTATGATACAGCATTTGATACCGTTAAGACGGTCATCTGTGCAGCACACAATGGTCACCCCTTCTCAGATAATAATCAAACTTTACACGATCATCCTTGTAAAAAGTTACATTTTTCAACATTTGTTGACTTCACTTACAGATACCTCACAAAAGTTTATGAGACGAGGCTAACCAGTTAAGAGTTTTAAATAAAGCTTGATGTGAAAAGAGTAGTAACTTCCAGGATTCTAGTTTCTATTAGAAAATTTTGGTAAAAACAGCCGGTGTGCATGTATGTATGTGAAGTTCAGCACACAGCTTTAGAAAGCACTGGGAATAAACAACAGTACATGGAGTCCTGTGAATTCGCAAAGAAAATAACCACAATATCATTATGTTAGATCAGATGGAAATGTTACGCAGGTTTCACAAGACAAACGAGTGTCACACTGACGCCTCAAAGGTGACCTATGTGGGGAAACGTTTCCCCTTTTGTGGATACCTCGGCTCCACTCGATGTTTCGTTATTGATAAAGAAGCGATAATGTAAACAATCAAAACTGTCTAATTATCCCTTCTTTGTTCCTCAAATTTACTCAAATTTCAATGAATCAGTCAAATATTGTAATATGACTCTACATGTTCAAATCGGTAACCAAGTGAGAAAAATATTACTCATACTGTGAGACTAAAACAATATGATTCCTGAATTAGTTTAATACTAGGATAATTTAACTAAGTTCACCCTGAATCAACCTCAAAGATTTTGTGTCACAATGTTCAAGCTAAAAATGGAAGCGAGTATCAGGAACAAATAATGTTAGTTATGCCAAAATCGATGCAATTGTTCCTTTTTTTCTTTTTGCTTGAACTGATGAATGGATGACAGGGAACAGTTTAGACCGTTCGACATATTGTCCCAGGGAAAATGTGAAATCAATATCCCACTCTATGTGCCTAGCCTCTCATCTAAACATTCGGCACATAAAATTAAGTCTTGATGACACATTTTTATATTTATTATCTTTCTTTGCACAGCTATTGGAAAACGAGTTTTGGCTAATCAAGCAAGGCCGGAGGAAATGATGAAGCAAGATGAGCCTTAAATCCATCATATCGGAAGGAATACTTGGTTGAACAACGATGAAAAACAGCAGCATTCAGTCTAATTTTTAAGTCTCAACAAGTAACTGTGACTGAAAATAAATCACGCTTCATCCGTATACCCCACTTTCAGTTCAGTCAGTTAACCATACAGTCAGAAATCACTAGAATCACATTTTACTCTTATTAGACAATATCAGTAGTATATATTCTCGGGTCCGTCTGAGATTAGAACTCCGGATCTTTCTCAAATTAGGGGTGTGTCAGTCACTAGCGTCAGTGAACACGGTATACATTAGGTGTTAACTCGGATCGAAGGCGTTTCACCACGCTGGTGCTGGATACATGTGCTTAGTGAAACCTGCTAGACTAGATTATTAATTGACATTTGACTCATAACCACTGGTGGGTGGGATATAATCGCACGCCACATTTCGAATTATGAACTCATGTGACTAACGTTAGTTGCGTACAGCCACCCTTGTGTGGACAAAATGAATTTACAGATTTTCATTTATAAATAATTGCTCGACCGCCACATTCTTTGCACTACACAACTACGTAGAAGAGCATTAACCGGCAAAAAAATAAGAAAAAATAATCGATAGTATGATGGTATTTATGTAGCAAGCAAAAATGTTCAGATTAGCACTTAAGTCCGTAGATACCCATGTCTTGATTCCATAAAACAGAGGTATCTGAATCGTAAAAGAGTTACACAGAACTCAAAGGCACTCGTAGGTTTTGAGGGATAAGGTGTTAACAGATGTGCGAGAGAACAGTTGTGAACTCTTTGCTGACGTGAATTTTCGCAATCAGAGAGAGAGAGAGGGATAGTGATATTTAAAAAGTGGGCCCTACTGGATGGAAGNNNNTCTTGCTCATAGTTAAATTAGTTCAGGCTTTCTTTTTTATCAAATTTTAATAAGTGAAACAGAAACACGGGAGTAGAAATAGGGATTAAAACGCCTCCGCTACCACCACCACCACCAACAGTAACAAACACCATCACCACCAAAAACAACAACAACAAACATCACTGCTACCACCCCCACCAAAACGGAAATTCAGATTTACATATCCCATTTAATATGATAGTTTACTGGTTTGGATAGGCTCACTGACACAATCTTACGTAGTGTTACACCTTGACTGACTCTGTCGTGTGCTGCAAGGGCAATCACACACACACAGACACGAGTAAGTGAGATTGTGTGATGATAAACCCAAATCTGGGTTTGGATGTTTTCAATAATTCGGTTCACGAGCGAGGGTGCACCGCATCACTTTCCGAGGTCCAGATTACGACAGTGTGCCCTAACCGGTGTTTAAAAAGCAATTGTTTAAAGTGTTTTCTGTCTCCTCGCCCCTTTACTCCCGGGTGGCTGGCTTTCAGAGCAAATGTCTTCTCTGCACTCAGGCAATTGGATTAGGAGTTACAGCTGAATGCAATTCTGTGCATGTGGCCAGAGTTTACAAATCACAAGATGGAGGGAGACTGACGGGAGTGCTATCTGGGGAAATTTGATGCCTTGAACTGTGCACAAACGTGGTAATTCACAGCCGCGGAGCTGATTTACTTAAGAATTTGATTCTATTCTCGTCATTTTGGCTTTTAAACGGAAAACGTTCGTTTCCTTTAAAGAAGATTTATGAAATATCGTTCAAGAAAAATTTTTAAATGTTTCTGTACATACTTATGACAAAGGCTTTCTCTGCATTTGGTTGTGTCATGCGGTAGCTTTATCAACGTCCACGGTGAGGACCACCGTCAATGCCGGGAATTATTTGGATCCAGTCCACAATAACTTTATAGCTAAGATAAATTCTGCTGCTCACTGAGCAGAGACCAAAATGTAAATATGGTAATAGTCGTTGGTTAGTTGGTTGAATGAGGTGATCTCCACGCTGGGAGATACTGCTGTTCAGTAACAGATCTGTGGCTGTTTTAGGATGATTTGAGTACCATAGAAAAGTGCTATAAATAGCGAATTCACTGGAAAGTTTGCGACGTGAGTTGTGACTGAAAAGCTTAAACTTTGATTGAGTTACTTTTGTAGCCTTTGTAATTTCTCAGTACAATCCAATATAATACGACGGATGTTTCCAAGACCACGTAACTTTTTATTCAGAAATGAAATAATTAAAAGCGACTAAATTATGTTTTTTTACCTATGTCGTAATTATATTAGTTAAACGACGGATAAAGAAATATATGTACCGGTTACCTTCGATATTTATAAACCATAAAATTATCTTTGAGCAAAAAATATTTGATTTTTTGGTAAAAATAATCTTTTGAACGCTAAATGTCAAGGGGAAGGTATAAATGGTATTCGATGTGATTCATCGTGAGACGTTTTGGTATGACATCTGAGTTGCCAACTAATATGCGAAGACAGTATTCCGAAATCCCTTATGTAGCTTATTAGAAAAGCAATGATAGCAGATCTACCCAAAATATAGATGAAAGATGAAGCTAATTTGTGTTTGAAAACATTCTATCTCGTATTGGAAAACAAAAGAAAAATTTCCAATCGGTGCCAAAATCTACTGCTCCTTTTTTCTCTCTCACTGAATGTATTTTGTTCAAAAATCTGAGAAAAACTTAGTGTTCTTCTAGACTCACACAAAACAGCAGATCATCTAGTGCAAGGATGCAAATTTCAGCCGTCAAGCAGCAGACTCTCGATTCGAGTTCGGAAAGGAACATACAACTTGCGCACTACTGACCGACACTCACAATAACGAAAGCATCTGTCCAGTACTGTTTGGTGGACATGGCTTACAATGCCCCCCACCACTCTTTTGACTGGTGGTTAAGTAAATCCAAATACTGAAAATTCAGAAATACAAATAGCACTTGATTCCTATTTGTTTGTAAGATCAGCTGTGGAAATGCAAATGACCTCTTCCGTTCACTTCACCATTTATTTTATCCATGATCATGATCATCCATCATTCATGGATCTATACCAGAATTATGCATTTCTGTTCGATGTGATTTTTTACAAATTTCTCTGAAATATTAGATCCTGCAGCCGTTTTCCTAGAAGCGCAATTTGGGCAGGGCTAAACCCATCTGTTTAAAAACTATCAATACATTTTGACAGACACACTTTCAAAGTCTCTCGTCGTTTTGGGGTACAGGGGGGGGGTGGTGCTTGTTTATTCTCTTTATGCATATTTTTGAACTCCTTGCACGATGTAATTCTTTGTTTACGTTACCGTCCAGATGGCACCGTTTATTCCATCCATTCCAGTCGTTTCGTGTCCATCGGTTTAGTGAGGTTTAGTTGCCCTAAATGTTTATCCTTTGTGGATTGCCCTATTTGTTTACGTAATCATTATGAGGTCAACATACGCAACGAACCAAATTCGCCTTGGGGACTATGTGTATGTGTGTGCATCGGATATTTTATCCGTCGAAGGACACGCACCCCTGCGAGGCTATGAAGCTATGAGGCGATTGAGTGATCTCCTAGTTTCGATCCCAAGAGTGTTTCGTGCTACTGGTGATAATCAATATGCGGTAGAGTTCTTTGCATACCCGAAGGATTGACTGTACATGCATTGAATTTACTTATAAATTACAACCGGCTGATCAAAAAAGTAATTATCTGTTGTGGTTTGATTAGAATGTGAAAAGAAAATGCATTGACGATTTTTGTTCACTGAATTCTTTGTACAGAAAATGAAGAACTATATACAGGTGCTGGTTAGTAAATGATTTGAAAGCATAAAAGAAGATAAAAATTTAACTGAAAGTTGATTCAAACAAGGGTTTCTCGTGATAAATTTGAAAAGTGAGTCCAGTATGGCAATTTTGCAAAACTTCTGTCCTGGATGATTTTGCTACATCTCAACTGGTGCCTACTGCAGACAAATACAATGTTTATATAGGGTTTGGGAACGGATTACAAAGTAAATACTTGCATAGGGGGGAAGCGTTACCAAGGCAAAGCCAAGGTGATGAACAAGTCTCTTTTTGGTGACACAGAATTGGTTTTCATCGGTTGATTGCAATCTCAGCGATCGTGAGCATTCTGGTGTAAACATTGATGAAGATCACTTGAAATGCATTCTTGCGATCCCCGAGGTGTTGCGCCATCAACAAGTGCTTGGCAATCGATGAGCTTGGTGGTTTGTAAGCACGTACCTTACCAGTTACCGGTTGTGTGGACTTCATAACTCATATTTCATAATTATCTCAGAACGGGAGACAATAAACTGAAGCACACGTGGAATCGTCAACAGTTGGTTGTGGCCACCAAGTGATGTCACAATCAANATCTAACAAGCTAGAGAAACAAAAATAGCAACAATCGCCCCAACTCTGGTATTTCACCTTGAAGCATGCCCGGAGGAGTCAGATAGTCTAAACACCAGCTGTTTGCCCTAAGGGTAAGCATTTATTCATTTGTCGGTTGCTCGACCGATAAATGATTCTTGTGTTGGAAAATTTCTTTTCAGCTGTCGAGGGAGCCCAGGAACGTGTGCAGACACATGAACGGTCCGGTGGTGGCTGAACTGCTGTCTTCATGTGTGCACACGAATCTGGTCACATTAGTCAAGCATTTTTTTCACACGTTCATAGACAAAAAGTAAGTGAATGGGTATAGTGGCAGAACAAAGAACAACGACAACAAAAACACAGCAACTTTAGCCCGGATATAAACCTCATTCGCAGACGAGCAAAAACAGAACGAGAATCCATCCATTATTGATCTGAGAACCCTGATCATAGGTTTGTATATGAAATGTTCAAGAGTTTGGTTTTGTTGACGATAGTTTATGTGCTTGCACGGTGAACAGGATAAAGCATGACGAAAACTAACGCGGAAGGAAAAATTCAATACTGGGCATGAATGACTATACCACTCGCTACCTGAAAGAATGGCAAACGCGTGAAAAGTTACCAACATCCAGAGAGTCCGGCATTGGTTTAACATACGTTCGTCTTTATTACCTTCCTGAATCTCGATTCTTCTAACCGATTCCCAACTGTATCGATCTTTTTACTGCTGCTGTGACTCGTTCACCAGCCTAACTACACACTGATAAACTGAATGCATGCGCGAATTCCGTTCCTACTGAGTACGCATTTTTTCGAGGGAAACATCGGACCATCGAATGAGCGGACCTTCCCAGTTTGAGCAGGCGTCGTCACTTCGGGTGTAGTCTTTCTTCGCATGTGTTGGAGAGGTCCGTTAGCTTTTGTCTGATGATTCGTATTTTCTGTAAACTTTGTGGCAGGTTGAAGGGACAAGAGCGGCACAGATGATCTCATTTCGAATCGGTGACAGAGAATCTTAGCCAAAGATAAGATTTCAAAGAGAGAAATCATGTGGAGGCTTGATGAAGGAATTCATTTTATAGAAAAGCCAACAAAATCATGCCAAAACAATACATTAAGAACAAGGTAATCAGTGTGCAATATAAGGAGGAACTAGACAGATGTTACGTATTTGCTTATCATATATAGAATTTAGAATATACACAAATACAATCAACAAATAAAGATGGTTCCGGCCTAATTACTTGGCGAAGGACTGTTTCAAATCATAACAATCGAATCTGTCTACTCATATAGCTGAACGATAACTGGAAAAGCTACTATGCTCCCACCACGAGGCCAAGTTACATTTATTACCCACGATTTATCCACAGTAGAGTTGAGAGGGTAATTCAAAAAGTGAAACGATGGCCGGATTGATGAAATGACAAATTTTATGGAATGATCGTGGTACTAAATAAATTTCATCATAGGCTCAGTGAAACAGGGTATGCCAACTTAACCCCCAACACACAACCCACCCCAGATTTGCGAAGCTGTATACACCATACATTGTTTAGAAATGTGCGTCGTTGTAAGAGGCAATACAGTTCAAAGCTCTTATTGTTTGCACGGAACAAGCCAAGAAAACATGAATAAACACGAAAATGCTCAAAAATATCTACACGTTTGGAATGAATCTAACACTGGCAACTGCTAGTATGCAGAAATGTCAGTTAAATCGAGTAGAAGAAAGCAAATAAACAAATCTGTAGTCTTTTAGAAATGTTGGAGATATTCGTTGTCATAGTCCTTGGACAACTGAAAACACTCATTCGTGGACGGCTGAACTTCAATTCAAACGAACCTAGTACCCAACAACGGTAAATAATTGCTATAAATACTTTGTTCGAGTTGTCCCGAACAACGGAAGTTCTTCAGGATCAAAGTCGTTGAGCGTTAGAAGCACAGGGTCATTATACCTTTTGATCTGTTCTTCAGAGCTTCGCTAGGACACGACGGTTGTGATCCGATGGTAACGTCAGTGAATTATCCACCCCACCCCACCCCACCCTACCACTACCGCCTAATTTTCCGAATTGTGTGTTGAATGGCAGCCTTTTGATTGTCCGCTTCTCCCTTGCTGAACATTGTCCTTGCATATTCAATAAAAGGAAGTAAAATGAAAATCAAAAAAGGAAATCACATCTTGATGTTGCTGTGGAGGTGCTTCATCTTTCTGAAAATATCATTTTAGGCATGATGAGATGGATTACTGTATCCAGCTGAGGTAGCTTACAACAGACTGTTCAGGTTTTGCAGAAACTCAACAAATATGATGTTACTCACTTTGGAATTTGATCCTCCGAATTAGCTGCCACCTCTAACAGTTAATAACTCTAAGAAAAGCTACCGATTTATCTAAAGACTCCAACTGCTCACAGGCTGTCGTGTGTATTGCTTTGACTTTCGAGATTGCCACTCAAGTTAAAGCGTAGTGTATCCACCGTCATTCACAATTTATAATTCAAAATTATTACCGAATTGCTCTTATATGAAGTGAAAGTATATAATTTGAAGGTATAAGGAAGGTGTGTTTATACTTTCACTGCCTGTGGTGTTTACGAAATGGGCGTTTCACCAAAAACTGACTAACCGTAACTGGATTGGTTGAAAGGAGGACCGAAACGTTCCTACCAAAAATAGTAATACGTACTTGTTATTATAGCACAGAAATGAAGTGATAGATGTGCACATTTATTGGACATTCCATCAATGTATCCAAGAAATTCATGATTAACATACAATGCCAGATTGCATAACATCATTGGCAAACCGCTTTGCTTAATTGTCAGCTAATCCTAAAGGCAACTACAGCAACTGACAGGAGTGGAATAAACAAAGATTAGAACCCAAATACCGGACAGATTTATTCGAACGTTGGTATGGTGTTCTGAACGAAGCTCGTCTGCTTGGCCCCGTTTTCGGCAGCAGGATTGCTGCCAATGAAAAAAATTGTCCAAAATTGTTTTTTTTCTGAAAACATCAAACAGGAACCATTTCGCAACAATACAATATAATACAGACAAGCAACACCGGAAGTTAACTTTCACCTTATTTGAATTACCCATCGTCACGGAACACTTCTTTGTGCTTCAATTTAGGATCCACACCAGGAAGCTTATCTCCGAGTATATTAATTGGATCTAAGGTTACCAAACAGCCGAATGCGTTTGATGTTATTTTCGGTCCAACCCACACAAATTGATTGAGACAGAATTGCAAATGAACTGTCCACAGATGAATAAACAATAATATATTCACAGGCACCAGGCACTTTTCATGATGTTCGATGTGGGTTTCACTCCTTAAGAGATCGTTAATTCCCCGCATCAGCAACAGTGCCTGGTGCCAGTGAAAAACCGAATGGGCTAATCAAAACATTCACCATCTAAATTGATTGAGCAATTCGCACAAGGTGATAACCGTCGACCGTGTAGTCCAAGGGTAAGGGTTTGAATTCCCAGCCCGAAGAATCGCTGTTCGAGTCCTCACAGGGACACAAAAATAGGCACTGCTGACGAGTCCAAAACAGGACGAAACAGCTCTCCAGTGCTCTTTCTGGGTTATCACAACCATTTCCACCGCACAAAAATATATTCACATTTCCACTTCGTTTTTAAGTATCGATGGGAGCATTTTACTATCTTTGAAGTTCCTTTTCTTGCAATTTGTGCGCTAAATATCAATTGGCACACATGCTAATATACGTTCTAATGGACGAACCAGAAACTAGAATAATGAAAGTAAAACGTTTGGTAAAAGATTCTATCTCAACTAGTCATGCATGGGTTTTGTAGTCCACCTGCTCTGATTGATTGAGAAAGAACAAAAAGACCGATTCGTGGATTAAAGACATAACTTTAGCTGACTTCTAAACAGAACAAACCTAATACGGTCGCGTTAAGTTGGCCACTGTCCAATTTCTCGGCAATCATGTTCAATTGTCATTCGTCAGTCGTGCCCGGTCAGACCTAAACAAAATCTTGTAACTCTTATGCTATGTTTTCTATGAACTTGTCACCCCAAAAATAAACGAATTTGGGTGCCAGGACTGTTCCTGTAGATGACTTTATAGCTTCGCGCTTGTCACAGAGAAATGATAAGATGGACTATTCCCCAAAGAACTTTGTTAACTATTTTCACACATAAAGTGATTTATTTTCGCTTTACAGTGAAAACCATCAATCGCTGACCACAAAGTAGGATGTCTAACGCCATGTATGGACAAAATGAATTCCGCGGAACAACTATTAGATGATCAAATGTTAAGTATAATGGTGTTTCACCTGAGAGATCCCAGATTCTCTCCTCAGTGGAATCACTGGATTCACAGCGCAAATGAGGTGCTTCGGAGCTCAAGTGGTTCTGGTCAAATTTTCCGGTCTGTATGTAACATAATTTTCACAACGATCAACTATTTAACTGATACTATTGAAACCACCTCTTCCTTTACTGTTTTCTACCGAGGTTCATATGGAAACTATTGCCCATTAATAGAGACTAATGTTGCAACTGCTTCTCTATCCCCTTTGTGAATTTTTTCTACAAATGATGTTAGATTCACCAATAGAGGTGCATGTGTAATGCAAATATCTATTAGTGATTAAAATGAATTTTATCGGCCAAGTAATCACAGTTCAGTTGTGATGATGTCTGAAATTTGTTCACATTAAGGATGTCATTGTATTTAGGATAACCAAGCCGTTTAACATGAACTCTCCTTTTACCAGTTAGTACCAGTTAGTAGTTTCCGGAGTTGATTCGTTTGCTTCATGTGAATCTATTCAAGTTTTTTCTCGATTAATTTCAAAATATTTCATGGAAAAACATATTATATAGACATTATCATTGTCTACATCAGTTAGAGCTTCCACATTCCGTTGGACTATCACATCTGCACAAACTTCAAAATCCCCTACCCCACTACTAAAAGCAGAAACGAACGAAAGCGCTCGTAATTCATTTTTTGCATTTTAAATTCACTTCCCTTAACTGAAAACACACTGATACAATTTTCTGGAAGAGTGAAACGGTTTATCAAAGGGCTGCCATACAACATATAATGGGGCAAGTCAGGCGATGGTGAGGTGATTCGAATACA